>PVKV010009177.1:44248-82928 GCA_004027835.1 Alouatta palliata
TGGCCATGGCTTCTAAATGAATACCTCGGCCTTTGAAAGGGCAAAGAGTCAAATACCTATTGCAAGATCATTTCTGGCCATGGCTTCTAAATGAATACCTCGGCCTTTGAAAGGGCAAAGAGTCAAATACCTATTGCAAGATCATTTCTGGCCATGGCTTCTAAATGAATACCTCGGCCTTTGAAAGGGCAAAGAGTCAAATACCTATTGCAAGATCATTTCTGGCCATGGCTTCTAAATGAATACCTTGGTCTTTGAAAGGACAAAGAGTCAAATACCTATTGCAAGATCATTTCTGGCCAGGGCTTCTAAATGAATACCTCGGCCTTTGAAAGGACAAAGAGTCAAATACCTATTGCAAGATCATTTCTGGCATCCCTGAACTCGTGCATGATCAATGACGTTACAATACTCAGGTCACCATCATCTCTACATCTACAGCATACCAACATCAATACCACAAACAAGGAATGCCACATGAACTCACTGCAAATCTGCATATTCACTTTCAAACGTAAATCTGCATTCTAGATGTACTCAGATAAAAAAGCTCCCTGTATGTATGATACATTTTGAACTCTCCCAGTCACATGATGTATAAATATAAATATTATTGCAAGAACGAAATGTGCAATAATCTTTGACCATATCATAAAAGCTATTAATTTTATATATAAAATATATGTGCAAATCAATTGTTAAAAACTTTAACAAAGAGTTACATGTAAAAGGAAGTGAAGAAATAATACAAATATTAAGAGCCAACTCTTTGGGAGGCCAAGACAGGCAGATCACCAGGTCAGGAGTTCGAGAGCAGTCTGGCTAATATAGTGAAATCCTGTCTCTACTAAAAATACAAAAGATTAGTGGGGTGTTATGGTGTGTGCCTGTAATCCAAGCTACTCAGGAGGCTGAGGCAGGAGAATCCCGGGAACCTGAGAGGTGGAGGCTGCAGTGAGCCGAGATGGTGCCATTGCACTCCAGCCTGGGTGACAGTGCAAGACTCCATCTCAAAAAAACAAAAAAAAAAAAGAGAAAACACACTTGCTTGGTACTTTTACAAAGACTGTTATATTCTTTCTGAGCCAAGATATATACAGAACCATAAATACTACTAACGAAACAGAATAAAAGAGATTATTAGTGTATATTACAAATCACGTTTTTGTGGAATTGTTTGGTATACTGGCCTTCACGACAATAAATAACCTTTAGGATTTTAAATTCCTGTTTCTGTTTAGACCATGCATCTTTCAAGAAAAAGTCTTATTTGGAATTCTTCATGTCTTATAAGGACAAATTAATTGCCAACTTTATCAACTGTGCTACCTCAAAAATTCGCAAGTGAGAAAAACCTCTCCTATTGTAACATAACGTCTATTGTAAATCATCGTCCCAGACATAATTCACAAAACCAAATGTATCTCATCCTTCCACCAAACTCAGCTGTAAACAAATGTCTATATTCATAATGTCTATATCATAAATTGAAGCATGGTGAACAGGAGTCTGTAGCAGGGGCAAGGTCCAGATATGACTGTTGCTGACTCAGACTTTAACTTTACAATGTGAGGAATCCTAATAAAAATAACATAAGAACAATACCTATTTTTGTTAGAAGGTCATATTTTCATTCAATGATTCAGCTTCAGCCTCAGTCACAGCCAAACACAGACACAGATGCTTGACCATTCAGCATTAAGGAAAACTGAATTAACTCAACGCACCTCTAATCTTTGTACATCCAGACAGAGAAAGTATGTGTGTGTGTGTGTGTGAGGTAAATACATTAAAAATGGGAGCAAAGCTAACGTGGGATTTTTACTGCCCACTTATCATTTTCTATTATGTCTGTGTTTTAAAAACTTAAAATATAATGCTCTTATGATCAGGAAGCAATGTGCCGGTGATGTAATCGAAGGTAAGTGAAACGCGGGGCTCCGTGGGCAGGCTGCGTGGAAATTGGGAACACAGAGCTGGGGGAATAGAACAGAAGCCGGCAGCTGTGAAATGGTGTAGCCACCTCCGGCTGAGCACACTTCCCTACAAGGATGGGACAGGGGTGGTGAAGGGGAAAGGCAGAATTTGAAGCTGAAATAGCTACTGAGTTCCAGAGAGTTGGCAGGTCCTGAGCAAGCTCGAATCCGTGCAGCAACGCTGTGAAAGCGGCATCATTTTCACCGTGTCGGGGGCGCGATCATATTCAGGGTTTTCTGATTAGTACAGTAGTAAATGTGCACAGTAAACAATCTGAAATATTCAGGAAAGAGTAAAACCCGGGAGACGAGGCCACACAAGAGGAGCGGAGACAAAAATGGGATAACAGAGATGAGACGCTGGGTGAGATAAGAAGAGGGTGAGACGCTGGGTGAGATAAGAGAGGGTGAGACGCTGGGTAAGCAGATATTGGAAGATGATTTATTCAGGGTGGGGGAGAGAGACACTGCCACCAGCTCTGAAGTCGGGGCAAGGGGTAACAGCGGCCTGGTGAGCAGAGGGATTGAGTGAAGGCCCAGGTGGCTCCATAAAGGGTGGACTGAGCTTATTCCATGGCACAGTACAAGGTCCTGAATGAATGTATAGAAAGGAAAGACGGAGCCCTCGAGATGCGGGAAGGACCAGCAAACAGCCAGGGACGAGCTGTGTGAAAAGTGACACAGCAGGTAAACCCAGAGAGCTCTGGGAACCAGCGCTGTCAACCAGCACAAACCAGGAGTGACCATCAGTGGACGGGTCCAGAAGGCTCTGGAGGAGGCAGTAAGTGGGTGGATTCTGAACACTGCTTAAACAGTACGTAACTGACAAGGTGCGTCAGCTTGAGTCCTGCCTGCTGGGCTCACAGATCCGCTGGCCTTGTCAATTATCATCCAAAACCCACAGCTTTGAAGGAGAGTGGGACAAACACTAAACCTGACAGCATGCAGAGACGTTAAAATCCTGGGCACGAATGAAGACTGCCCACGTAAACAGGGACACATGCACCTTCTCCACGTGGACCTGTTGGTCCAGCCACAATGAAAGCAGCTACCACCCTTCTTGGTGCCAGGGCCCACACAGGTCACGAAGCAGACACAGCCCCCACCAGGATACCAGACGATTAATCACTGGGAGGACGTGGGTGACCTGGGACTATCACTGCCTAATTTAGACAGTGCACAGTGACCCGCACTTCCTATACATTTAACTCAAACCCTGCGGAGGTGGCACCATGATAGGGACACCTGAACAGACCTGGTAATGCAACACGATGTAGTTATTCACTCCACAAATCAATCCCTCACTTCTGAGTGTTTCTGCTTCCCCAGGTAGGAGAGGCTCCCCGAGGTCGGGAAGCAGTATCTATTCATTTGTCGTATGGAATCACCACACCCTTCAGTGATGACCATGCTTTGCTTGTCGCCATGTTTGAGACTGAGTGGGCCCCACGGAATGGCGTTCCCGGAAGCCTTGGTGACTGACTGCTCAGATCCCAGCTGCTTTACCTGCTAGCATCCTGAAACTCAGCGAGAACAGAGTCCAGACCTTGTAAGATATTGAGACTTCACCTACAGCTGCCACACCCAGGCTGAGGAAGCATCAGTCCCAGACTAAGGGGCCCATCCCTGAGTCTGCAGGTAAAGGCGGGAGGGAAAAGCTGAATAACAAGGGAAGCTATGCAGGAAGCGGAAAGGATGAAGGCGGTGGAAGACTTGGGCTGTAGCAGGTGGAGGCTTCCTGTGCAGTCTGCTGAAGACAACGTGCTCACAATTGCACACATGCGTGGCATCGCAGCTGGCACGCAGGAGTCATTCAACACATTTTTTTCCCTTTTTTTTCCCCATGTCTCTTCAAATTCCTTGTACCATCAGCACATATTTTTTAACGGAGGAATAAATGAGTCAATGAATGGATAAATTTTGCTCTAAGTCTGAGTGCTCCCCTAAGAGGCACATACAAGGTTATCGGGTGCAAAATCAGTGCCAAGTGATCCACGGCCGTTTCAAAGCTGTCTCCGGAGCCCACACACCTCTCACTTCTAAGCCGGTCATGGCCTTGGACAGCATATCCTTAGTACTGCCTGCTCCTGTGCACGGAGAGCGGGAGGGAACCTGGCCTCTGAGCCACAGGAATGTGGGGCGTTATGGGGTCAGCACCGGAGGTGGCTGCTGTTTGGATTGGGAGGTAAATGGTTCTATGGGAAGGGGTGGGAAGGGGAGGACCAGGGCCCCAGATGAAAGAAAGCCAGTTCAAAGGCCGGGGCAGCCTCCGCTCAGCAGCAACAGACCTTGCTGCTTCTGAAACAGGGACTGACCCATTAACGGATCTTCTCAGGGGAAGTTACCATGCCCGGAATCCTGGAGGCTCAGGGTTCTTCAACAGTCAGAACCAAAAAAAGGGAATGGTACTCTCCACTGCCAGCCTGTGTCACCCAGAGAGGGAAAGAGAGCCTCAGGCAGAGCTGGCAGCCATGGAGGGGCCATGGGGTGTCCTGCTGAATGAAGGATGAAGGCAGGCAGAGGCCAGGCGGTGTGTGGCCAGGCGGCCGGACAGCAGTGCTTGTTGTTGACTGTGTCTGCAGACACCAAGGGACTGGGGGCTCCCTGGACACCGGGCGTCAGTGAGTGTGGAGAGGAGGTCAGGCGACCAACAGCAGGAGGGGCGAGTGACCCAGACATCCCTGGTTTACCTGCAGGGAAGGATCCAGGGGCTGCCTCTCAGGAGCAGGATTTGGAAAACATAAAAGGAGAAGGTGGCCCTGAACAGCCCCCCTGCAGTATCCATCTTCCGCGCACCTGTGCCCAGTACCTCAGAAAGATTCAGGAAAATCTTCCATGAAAGTAGCACTTCTCACTATCTTAACCCGAGCTCCTGGCTTCATCCTCATCTCAGTCTATTATCGCGCTCCTGGACAGGCCCTCTCCCCTTCCTTCTCTCTTCCGTTCCCTCTCCTCTGCTCCCGCTCCTCTCCCTGTCTGCCTGTCTCCTCTCTTCCTCCACTCACTTGCTGATTTTCTCTTCATCTCTCACTCTGTCCAACTCCTTTGACCCCTCTGGGCAACCCTGATTCCTACCAATGCTGTCCCTCCCCAACAAACAGCACAGACGAGCTCACACTCACACCTTCACACAAACACTTTCTTTTCTTGGTCTCTCTTCTCCGGCTTGGTCACGCTGGACTTTGCTTCTGGCTTCAAGTTTCTAGGCGCAGCCACACACTATTTACTGTTTGACTCTATGTGAAGATTAATGGCAGTGAAGCAAACGTGCATGAGAAAAGACATGCGGCAAAGGCAGTTCTGTTACTCTCAAGTCCACAGACGCCCAGGGTGACAAAGGAGCACTTCCTGTCCAGGAAATTTTGTAAAATCACAAAGCTTGGGACTCAGTAAACAATACCCAAAACCAAGGCTTCAGAAGCATCCTCAGAAGAATCTCTTGCCCTCCCATCTCTCAGTCCCATTCTCCCCTGAGGCTAGACACAGACACTAGAATCCCTCGGGGCAGGGCGTGGAAACCAGAAGGCATTTTCCCCAAAGCCAACCATAAAACTTAAAAACGTCACTCTAGCTTTCCCTCTGCCTGTCTGTGCAAAAACTGGCCATTAAGGAACTATCTGCCCTACTTGTTTGACTGCAGGTCATAAGACCCCCATTCCAGAGAGGGTCCTGCGTCAAACTCAGAAGGAAGGAATGCGTGGTCAGCAAGGCCAAGAAGAATCTCAGCAGACAGGGCTTGCTGGGTTTCCCCACTCCGTCTATTGCCATTATCATGCCCTTTTTATCCAGTCCTATTTTGACGGCTATCCATACTTTGTTGAACCTCAGCATAAAAATGGACAATTACTCCTGCATCTCTGGGTCATTCTGAAGACTCTCATGTACACATTAATAAAATGTGTATGCCTTTTCTCCAATTAATCTGCCTTTTGTGAGCTGATTTTTCAGCAAACCTTCAGAAAATGAAGAGGCGGCTTTCCCTTTGCACCTCCAATAACAAAATGGTATCTCATTCTTTAAATATAATTATTTCAATAAAATTCCTTTTCTAGGCTGTAATCCCAGCACTTTGGGAGGCTGAGGCGGGGGGCAAGTGGATAACCTGCGGCCAGGAGATCGAGACCAGCCTGGCCAACATGTCGAAACGCTGTCTCTACTAAAAATACAAAAATTAGCCGGGCGTGATGGTGCGCGCCCCAGTAGCTGGTGAGTAGTTCCAGCTACTCAGGAGGCTGAGGCAGGAGAATCGCTTGAACCTGGGAGGCAGAGGTTGCAGTGAGCCAAGATTGCACCACTGCACTCCATCCTGGGCAACAGAGGAAGACTCAGTCTCAAAAAGTAAAATAAAATAAAATGCCTTTTATAAAAAGGAAAAAAAAATGTGGGCATACCCTCTGTTTACACAACAAATTGATTAAGGAAATCACATATCCTTCCACAGATCTAAAATCCCCTTTAAGAGGTTTTATGAAACAAAGTAGTTTCCTTGTTGAATATATTCCTTGATGAATATATTCATCCGTCATTCACCAAAAAAACGTTTTGTGTTAAATTTTAAACCGTGAATTACTCTACAAATAGAAAATATATGCAAAACAGTAAAAATGTTTACATGCAAGGCATTAAAATCTGTTTTCTTTTCAAAGCAGTTAAGGTGTTGTTTTTATGCTATTTGGTACTATAAACCAAATGCAATGGTCCTCGATGTCTTAATTTGTGCTTGGGACCCCAATACTTGAAGATAGGGGAGCATGGGCTTCTGGAGAAGAAACAGGCTGTTGGATCTCCTAGCACAGGAGGCTGAGCGTGACGGTGAGACCATGCCTTCCGGTTATAGAGGAGGACAAGCTCTCTGTTCACGGGAGCATCCCTGTGTTTCTCAGAGGCCGCCACCCAAGCAGAAGACGCACCTTCACCGGCACCATCTAAGCCACAGGTCAGCAAGCTTCTCCTGGGAAGGATGAGAGAGTAAATATTTCAGGCTTTGAAGGCCATAAGGTCTCTGTGGCAACCACTCAATGCTGCAGTGATGGTACAAAAGCAGCCGCAGACACAGTCTATAAATGGGTAGGCGTGGTTGTGTTTCAACATATGAGCACTGAGACTTGAATCTCAAATAATTTCCACATGCCATAGAATATTCTTTTGGTGTTTTTTTTTCATACATTAAAAAATGTAAAAATTATTCTCAGTTCATGGGCCATACAAGAACAGGAGGCAGGGCCAATGCGGCCCATCAGCCATAATTTGCCAACCTCTGATCTAAGCATCGGGTCCCAGAAGATTCAGGAAGAAGCGAGAAATCTTCTACCTCTAATTCAGGCGACCTGATGGGCAAGACACTGCCTTTCCCCCACCCCCCCATGCCCCAGAGATGCCGGGCTGGTGCAGGGGCACTATTCCATCAAAGTCCACACGCTCCAGAGAGCAGCAGTCAAATGGGAAACAGAGGCTACATTTTTACCTATTGACAGTAGACCCTTCGTCTTTGCAGCTGAGCTTTCAGGAGACCGCAGCAACAATTCTTCATGGAGAAAAACCCTCATGAGGACCATGGTCAGTTCCATTGGGCCATTTAGGCTGACCTACCTGAGCTTGTGCTGGAGGAAAAGGAGGAGCGGCCCTGTGATCTTGCCCTGCACTGTTAGTGACCCCCAAATGGCCGGTTGCTTCCAAGAGCTACTTCAGCTGCTCGGCTTCCTGCTGGGTGCTCCCCACCAGGAGGTCCTGAGAGAGGGCTTCGGCCACCTGGGGGTCTTTGAGGAAGCACCACAGGGACAAAGCCCACCCTCAGCACCAAAATGGAGAGGGCTGAGGGTCACGTGTTAAGAGGTGCTGAGACCTGCAGCAGCAGCAGCTGGATGAGCGGGGACAACAACCGGGAGCCTGGAAAACAGCCAGACAGGAGGCAGAGGCGGGCGCCACGCAGCAAGAAAAGGACTTTTCCGCCCAGTAGGTCCAAGGGAAGAACAGACGATCACGAGAGGAACATGGGCCTATCTGTAAGAACTCCTGTTCACCGACTTCAGACTCTCGTGGCCACTCCCCTACTATGACCGATCCTGGAAAGGCATCGGCCTTGGAGACGGGACAGGCTCAAAGGAAGCCACGGAGCCCTCTGTGCCCTCTTCAGGACCCTGAAGGGAAGCCTTGTTGTTACTGGAAAAAGAGCAAAAGGGATTTCAGAGGGAACTGGTTGGCTGGAGCAAGGTCAGGAAAGGACCCGTGCTGTGGGGTGGGAGGGGTGGATCTGGTCTGGCCGTAACCTGGGCATGGTAGGAGCAATGATTACAAATGCCCTATATACCACTGCCACTGTCCCAGCCATACCCTGCACAGAAGAGCACCAGGCCCTTGAGAAGAACATGCAGAGAGGACAGAAGGGCATGCTGTTCACAAGGCCCCAGGATGCCAGCCTCCCCGAGAAAATGTGAGGTTCAGGATTCTGGTTTTGTTGCTGTCTTTATTTTGAGGGGACTGGTTAGTGGTGGCAGGTGGCTTCAGGGGTACATGTAAGTACCTGAGTGGTGTCCAATGCTCCATGGGGGGACCATGACATTGAATTCCGGGAAGGATATAAATGAAGATGGGCAGACTGACGGCTGCTGGGAAGATAACCTGGGACAGAATCTGGGGAGGAAGAGTGCATGATTCATTGCTGTGTACACGCCCTGCCTGGGACAGGGCCCACCCAGCACAGAGCAGGTGCAGGGCAAGGTCACAGATTAGTCCATTAAGGGAAGATGAGTGCTGGATTTGCACATCTGTGCCCACTGCCGGCCTGGACGGCTGCCCAACTGCTGTCAAGGTTCTGTTTATTGTGGAAGAGAAGATGGGAAATTGTGTTCCTTCATTTCCCAATTCTGATTACTTCTCTGTCACCAAAGCAAAAAGGACCGCTAGAGCAGAGAAAAACCCTGAGGTCACAACCAACATCTTTGAAGAATCAGGCAGATTCCAGTCCTTCAGAGACACAAGAGTGAGAGTGCAGAGAAGCCAGCACAGAGGGTCTGGGGCTATTTACAGCTCCACTGAGACTGGACAGTCAGCATCTACAGTGGCTTTGGGCTCTGCTCCTTCGGCAAGGTTCCTCCTAGCCCTGGGCTATCCCAACAGGGAACACATCCAAGGAGCTTCCAGGATAGGAGGAACTTTGACTTAGGAGCTTTGCTATGGCTTCGATGGTCTGCTTTGATCCTATAAATGACACATAGATGATCATCCTGTTTTCCCATGAGGTGAACCTAATTCTGGAGTCTGGAGGAAGTGGCCAGCCATGTGTGGAGAACAAGTGAGAGGGGAGGCCGGGTGGACCTGGGAATGTCAGACACACAGCCACGTGGCCTGTTGCATCCAGCACAGAGCAGGCCCAGGAAAGCACAAGTTACAGCTGAGGTGTCAAGTCAGAGGACCTAGGAAGCTCCGGGTGGCACCAGGAAGCGGGTGCTCATCCTCGGGAGAAGACCTAGAATGACCTAGGGAAGCCTTCTGAATAGACAAACAGATCCTGGTGACCACCGGTGGGGCCTCAAGGACAGGCATTTTCATCCCCAGGCTGTCCTGCTGTTACTTCTGGGTGATGCTGAGGCCCTAGGGATGAGACTGCTGAAGGAGAGAAGAATGGGGAGAAGAAGGAGGTGCCTGGTGGGGTCCCAGGGTCTTTGCCACTTCCCAGGACAGAAGGGCAGTCATGATATCTGGTGGTGCAGAGATTAGCTGGGCAGGGGCTCTGTTAGTGGGCGGGCTTTTTTCCTTAAACCAACCAATCCTCCACCTCTCCAGACAACCGCATCCCCTACAATTTGATTCAATTCTGACACTAACTACCTGGAGTTGGCATCGATCCCCACAGGTTATGGGCTCAGCCCCACACGACTGCCCCACTTCAGACGCCAATCACATATCCAGGCCTCCTACACATCTCACCAACCGGCTATAAATTAGGGGTTCCCACAACTCCCCTTCCCAGGTTTGACAATTTGCTGTATCAGCTCACAGAACCATTTACTAGTACCAGTGTCATATAAAGACAACAACGCAGGAACAGCCCAAGGAAGACATGCACAGGGCAGGCGATCGCGGGGTGGGATGGGTGGAGCCTCCATGCCGTCTCAGGCGCCCCACTTTGCCAGCGCCTCCATGTGTTCACCAACTGGGAGGTTCCCTAAATCCCATCATTTAGGTGTTTTTATGTAGACTCCACTATGAAGGCATGAGTGATTAAATCACTGGCCACTAGCTTGATCTCTAGCTCCATTCCCCTTGTCAGAGATCAGGGGGTGGGGCTGAAAGTTTCACCCATCTAATCCTGCACAGAGCGTGGCTCAGCCCCTTCCTGAAGCCGTCTAGGGGCCCCAGCCACAAGCCATCTCATTAATATACAAAAGACACTCTTATCACTCCAGAGATTCCAAGGGTTTTAGGGGCTGTTAGGAAACAGGTGAAGACCAAATATATATTTCTTATTATCACACTGAATCACATTGAACTTTAAGCAGTATTAGGCCATACCATTCCTTTGTTCAAAAAAGCTGCATCAGTCGAGCTATTTTCTTCTGCCTTTTATTTTTAAAGGGGACTTGGAATGCAGAAAGGGTATTCTAATAAGAATCTCCCGATGACATATAATGTATCAGATAGATCCTACGTCTTTTCCAATCCACTTCCTGGCAGGAAGCATGTGTCGAATGAACATGGAGGAGTCAGTTCATTACACATTGCAAAATTATATTTGTCTATTTCTAGATCCAGAGACCAGACATGGATATGAGCAGATGACAATAAAAGTTGGGAGTTGTATATTAAAGGAGTAATATTTGCTTTTAACCAACAGTGGTTCTCTGTTTCCTTCAGAATCCTCTTCATCTCCCCTCCAGAAGAGAGCAGAATTCACTCCTTTTAAATTGAAAAAGTCTGCTTCAAAAGAATCCTGTGCCAGGGACTTGGAAGACCAGCTTAAAGCCTCAGTTCTAGCAGTTCCTCCTCCCTTGTGACCTTGGCCCTCCTTCAGATACAGTTTCTACATTTATCAACTGAGCACACTTCAGTGGATAGTGGTTTCAAGCAAACGAGATAAGTCCTGCACAACTGTTGTGTAAGACTTGACACAGCCCTGTGGAGAAGAACGCAGGCAGAAGAGCTGAGACCACATCCACGTTCCTCACTTGCTAGTCCATGAAACTGGGTAACAGTCTGACTCCTCTCCATCTGTAAATTATGTACCACACATAGCCATGCCTCATGAGATCATGTCCAAGGCGTCTCTGTAAGGTCAAAAGCGCAGTGGACACACGAGTACTGATCATACTGTTGGATGATTTCCCTAGATCCCTTTGGGTCTGTGCATCTACGTGGTCAGGGCTGCCTCTTTCAGGACTGGAAGAAGGCACCTAAATCTTGGCCCTCTGGGCCGCACAGAATCTTCCACTCATTCATTCAGCGACTACTGTTTTTATTGTGCAAAGAGCAGTGGTGTTTAAGGCACTGCAATAAGCCCACAGATACCTGCAATAGACAAATAGAGAACTCCCCTCCACATTACCCAGCAGAGCTGATGAGCAGGTGATTCTGACAGTGAACACTAGAGAAGACAGTGGGAGGCAGAGACCCCTCAGGGCTGGAGTCAGACAGGCCCAAGGAAACAAGGCTAGATGCAGATGGTATTCCCTCTGATGACAGATCCATGGACAAGGAAGAATTGTCACAGACGCAGATTTTGAAGAGTGGCAGAAAATTCGCCAAGAGCTGGGACTGTCTAAATGCAGAAAACATTGCTCTGTAAACTAAAGAGTTGCATGTCCCTAGAAATGTACCAAGCAAGGCCTGGGTGAGCATCAGGGTGTGGCTTTATCGTAAGGATTCCCGCTGTGACTACAGGGTTAAAATAAATGACCCATATCTTTCAAGAGTGTGTGATTCTATCAACTTCAGCGAATTCTTGGCCTATGTGTACGTAGAGATTTCACCGTTAACCTCACACTCTATATTCTACAACTGAACTTAATTTTTTTCTCCCCAAACCATTTGGCAACCTCACATCCAGCTTCTCCAGCAGAACCTTCCTTCTTTTCAGTTTTGAGGTTCAGAATTCCCATTTCCCTTTCACGAAGGTTTTCTGAACACCTCTCTTGTATATTAGATACCATACCAAGAACTGCCTTCATGCTCAAAATGGAGTAGGGCATTCCAATACAGGATTCATTTAAGCTGTGAATGAAGAAACAATCTTGAAATGCACCTCAACACAGAGGCACATAGGAGACACAAAACTCCTGTGGGTAAGTCTCAGCAGAACAACCCCACCCGCAGAGCCCCAGCCTCAGGGCTCAGGTCCTCCTGCTCTCGCCCTTCTTGATGTCTGTCTTTTCCTGCCTTTTCCCCAGAATGTCTGACCCTATTGCCCTAAACATGGGTCACTACAAAATTATCCAACAAAAAGTATTTTGTGCTGGTGGTAGGGACTGAATCGTGTCCACCCAAAATTCATACGTTGAAGTCCTAACCCCCAATGTGGCAATATTTGGAAATGAGGCCTTTGGGAGATAATAAGGTTTATGTGAAGTCATGAATGACGGTGGGGTTGGTTCTGCTGACAGTTTCCCACAGGAGTGGGGTTTTTTTTGTCAATAAACCAAAGAAAAATTATGACTCAGACAACTGAAAGGGAAAGGTTCCAGGCGGTAGTGACGCAGTAAGAATACAACCACTGTGACTTTCACCCACAGGTACATTTTTTTATTTGATGATTACAGTGGGACATGGGCCATGGGACATGGGCCATGCCACTGCCATGGCTGGACAGGGAGGGCACTCAGAAAGAGGTGACGCCTGACTGAGGAGCAGCCCGTGGAGGGAGGGACCCAGCTTTGCCACTTTATTATCCTGCCAAAGTGGGCCAACCTCCAAATGTCTTGGATGAGGACATCTTCCCGATAAAAATGGGAATGAAATGTCACAAGATAAAAGCTCATGGGAGTGGTGTGCAAACCAGATGAAGTCACTGAAACCTGTGACACAAAGTACCTTGCCAACGAGGCACAGACATCTGTTGTACTGTCTGTCCTGTCCCTGTCTCCCTTCTGGGGACAACACAGAGGACCTTGCCTGAGGAATGTCCCCTCTCTCCCCCCGAGTCCCAGTGGCCCAGGTAAGTCTGACCCCATGAGGGTTCCTGGAGTATATACATGCCCAGATCTGGCCAGTCACAGCATGGTGTTCCCTGGCAACAGGGCCTGGTTCAGGAACATCATGCAGGGCTATTCTCCCTAAGACCCCTGCTGGAGTTTCCATTGGTAAGATGCAACTGGGCCCCCAGTTGGGTGGAAGCTGCCTGAGAATAAAACCAACACGAGGCAGGGAAAGCTATGGGACCAAGAGAAAGAGAAACAGTGCCTTAAGTAATTGCTAGCCCTCTTGGATCTTTACTTGAAGCCAAATGCTCGCCTGGATATCCTCGTTTTATGAATAATTCCTTTACGGGTTGTCTAAGCTAGTTTGAACTGGGCTGTCTGTCTGTAGAGCTGAAAGAATGAAAGAATCTTGGCCACCAATATTCTCTCTCTATATACATACACACACACAAAAATATCATCAAAGGCTTCACTGACCACACTACAAATTCTAGCATATTTGCAGAAAGATCTCACTACTAATAACGGATGGGAATTAGTAATCTCACTTACTAATATGGATCTTAGCAAATAAAATTCAGCATATCTTTTAATAATATTTTTAAAATATTAAATATTAAATAATATTAGTATTTTTAAAACCATGCAGCAACAGGGGGTGGGGGGGGTGGGGAGGGATAACATCGGGAGAAATGCTAGATATAGTATGCACCTAAAGTAAAATAAATTTTTAAAAAAATCATGCAGTGTTACCATGCGCCTTTTATTCCAGGAAGACACATATAGGTCAACCTCAGGAAATCTATCAATAGCTCAAATAAGCATATATATACATGCTTATCTCAGTAGACACTGAAAAAAGACATCAGACGTAACTGATCACATAATGCGTGTTTCCAGTGTACACAACATGTTCCTAGGGTTAGGAATTCCTGTGTGTTTCCACACTAACTCCTCAATGCTGCCACTGCTCAGATCTGTTAGGCAACACTCCTCCACTCTCGGTGGAAATGAGCCTCAGGTCCAGGATGATGGCCGTGATGACCCGATGATGCTAACAGCTAACATTTACTGGGCACAGACGCCATTAGGTGCTGTACGAAGCACATTTCATGTGTCTGCTTATCTACACACAACTACTTTATGAGGTAGGCATTATTGTTATTATTATTCTAATTTTACAGGAAATCAAAGCAAAGAGGCTAAGAACCTGCCTGAAATCACACAGCTAAGTGACAGAGCTGAAATATGCAAACCAACATACATTTGATTGAAAAGCAAATGCTTTTAATTACATAATATTAAATATGTAAGTTAGGAACACATTTTCTTTTTGGCATTTTTATTCTATTATAAATTACAAGATCAAAAAGGCTAAGAAATACAGTGACATAAAAAGTGATAATCGTGGTTAACTTTTTGGTCTATGTAAATCCAGACCCTTCTCCTTACATACATACATAAATATAGAAATATTTGTATGAATAATATCATATGTTTGGAAGCTGTACACTCTATATGCCTTAATTATTACTCTAGAAATATTACTATGCTTACTTAGTAAAAGTTTAGTAGTTCTAAACCACGCAGCTCTACCTCCGATCACCTCACAAAGCACATGATGTTATTTTTCTTTTGTTGTTTTTTGATACAGAGTCTCACTCTGTCACCAGGCTGGAGTGCAGTGGCACGATCTCAGCTCACTGCAACCGCCCTCTCCCGGGTTCAAGCAATTCTCCTGCCAGTCCCCTGAGTAGCTGGGACTACAAGCGTGCACCACCATGCCCAGCTAATTTTTGTATTTTTAGTAGAGACAAGGTTTCACCATCTTGGCCAGGATGGTCTCGATCTCTTGACTTCGTGATCTACCCACCTCAGCCTCCCAGAGTGCTGGGATTACAGGCGTGAGCCACCGCGCCCGGCCACGTGGTGTTATTCTTTATAGCCAAAGCCAAAGCATGTTTATCTTTATTCTTGTGCTCATGGTTTTCTTCCCTCACCGTTTCTCCCTGCATCTGAGAACTTCCACTTGGGGGTCACTTACCATCTTCCAGAAGTACCCCTTTGGAAGTTCCCTTAGTGAGGTCTCAAATCCTCTCAATTTCTCATCCGAAAATTTTTTTATCTCCTTCTTATTCTTAAAAGATGAATTGTGTAAGTATAGAATTCAAAGTTTACAATTATTTTCAACTAGCATATTAAAACACTGTATTGTCTTCTGGCTTGCATGACCACTGTTTAGAAGTCATTCATCAGTCTAATTGCTGCTCCTGTATAGGTGATATGTCTGCTGTTTGTTACTGTTCCTGTTTTCCTCTTTGTGATTTTCTATTTGCCCTACGTTTAGTTTAGGTTTGAGTACCTTTTTATTTATCTTGCTTGGAATTTCTTGTTGCTCCTAAATCTGAGGCTCAATGACTTTCATCAGTTCCGAAAAATTATCAGCTGCTTCTCTGTGAATCTTAATACGCCCAACTTCCCTGTTCTCCCCACCATCTCTAACTGAAACTCTAACTTACGTTAAGAAGGAGGAGGTCTCTGAAGAAGGAGGTGTGTTAGGATCAGCGTTTCAAGGCTCAGTTCAACCGTCTTTATTTCCTCACCTGTGAAATGGGGCGATTGAGCCCAGCCATCCTGAACCAGGTGAGTTAGCTGGCATTGGACAGTCCTGGCTTAGTGTTGCCCCTGCCTCAGTGGATCTGAAGGGGATCTGGGCCAGCAGCATCAGCAACACTGGCAACTTGTTAGAAGTGAAAATCTCACCCCGGCTCACTCCCACCCCTGAACTACTGACTCCAAAACTGAGACAGGGCAGCACTCTGTGTTTTCACAAGCCCTCCTGATGATCCTGACGCCGGGTCAAGTTTGCAAATCACTGAGCTACCTATTTGACCACGCCACCTAGTGGCAGATAGACCTAACAGATCCTGCGTTCTGGAAAAGGGTGTTTCCTGTGCTGGAACATTCAGCTTGGAGGACTCAGAAAGACGCTCACCTCAAGAAGCCTGTAAATAAATGCATGAAGGGACAGACTGTCATTCTTTCCACCCAGTGTATTCCTAGCACCTAAGCACTGGGACGAAGGGCAGATATTTAATAAATATTTGTTGAATGAATGAATGAGAACAAATGAATGAACTTGAAAAAAGGGGTACATGTCCTAAATCCTAATCTGTCCATAAAGTGTTGTACAAAACTTGATTGTCTTGGGACTCAACCTGAGTCCCAGCAGGGTCAGGTAAGGAGGTGCAAGGAGATGGGGCACCCAGCCAGCTATAAAGGTACATTTTGGGTGTGCACGCTGACCAGACACACCGTCCGTCTCCCAGCACAGCAGCCGTAGCCCCAGATCCAACAGAGGATCCATATGGGTAGTTAGATCCCATCTGGTTTGTCCAGAGCATGGGAGGGGCCAGGAGGAAGAACAGTCCTTGGACAGTAGGACCCTCACACCCGCTCTGTCAGGGAGAACAGGGAAGGGGGGAGTAGGTGATGAGGGCACTGCTGGTCTGCATTCAGCTGCAGAGGTCAGGACGGAAGTCCAGTCCACCAAATGGCGAGGTGTGGTGAGAAGACTGCCACAGCAGGACAGGGACAGGAGAAAGCAGCGGGATCCAGGAGGGTCAGCAAAGGGACAAGTCCAAGGTCGCCACTGTGCTTCTCCCCAGGGCAGTGCAAGGTAGGGGCAACAGAGGCAGGGCCTAGAGACTCTTCCCACAGTGGAACTGGGGATGCCCAGAGCAGGGACAGCTTATGACCCTGCACACACCCAGCAGCCCCAGAGTGCCAGGGAAGATGGGGCTTGCTGCTTCATGAGAGACCCCTCTCTTCAACAAGCACATCTGGTTCTTTGCTCCCCAACTTTTCACTGCTGGACTGGAAAGATGCCTTTCAATCCCAAACCCTGTACCATGTTCCACACTACTGGAGTGGTGCTGAGAGAAACAAGTCGTGTGTACAGAGTACCTACGGTGTGCCAGGTACCGTCCCGAACATGCCACAACCAAATGAGGTGAATGCTGTGACCACCTCCATTTTACATATATGGTAACAGCAGGAACAAGAGAGCAACCAGCCACCCACATACCACGGTCCCCTGGTCCACCAGGCCGTGCAGTGTCCGGTCCACCTCTGAATCTCAAGTGTACAGAACAGCCCTAATGCATGGCCAGTACCCAATGGAGGAGCCACTTCATTTCACAGCTGGGAAAACGGATGCCTTCGAGGTCTATACTGTCTCCTGGTGCATTGCATTAACTCCTAGGTAGACCAAGCATTTCCACCTCATCCTGTTTCTTTGGGTGTTTAAGAAAAAGAGAGAGGATTGGAGAGAAGGAGGAAAAGAAGGAAAGAAAAAAGGAGGAGGAGAGAGTGAGGAGGGAAGGAGGAAAGGGAGAGAGAAAGAAGGAGAAAGGCAGAGGGGAAGGAGAAAAGAAAAAGGAGAAGGAAGAGAAGGAGGAGGGAGACACAGCAACAGACGGGGCATGGGAAGGGGAGGGATAAGTCTCACACTGGAAAATTCACCACGATTCTGCAGACAAATTATAAATCCCCAAATCTGGTTTTGAAGTCACTAAGTCAGGTAACAAAAGGTGGTCTCTTTTTATGAAGCCACAGTAAAACGCAAACTTCTTACTAAGTGAAACTTAAATCATAAGTTAATTTCCATTAAATGCAAATACATATCTAAACCTGGACATGCACCAGCAACCCAGAACGAGACAAATCACACACGCTAATTACTGTTCGAACAAAGATCCAATTGTTAATTGCAGTGTGTTTCAGGAATTCCACGTGAGCAACTTACCTGAAAAGCTTTTCAATTTGTATGTCAGGAAAGTTGGTAATTAAACACTTCAACTCCGTATTGACTTTCTTAGCAATATGATCATCTTTCCACGGTTTGCTTATTATTTTATTTGTCAAATAAAGTTGGTACTTAGTTTAGGAAAGTGTTAATCTTACAATCTTTTTTAAAAAATCCTCTGGGACCTGTACTCAGCAGGAAGCATGCAAAGCTGCCTGCACTCATAAATGGTGTATAGGACCCAAAGATGAGGTCCGCCAAGCATGTAAATGGCACCTCAGATGACTAATCATCTTAGTCTCGTCTACACATGACCTTGACTTCATCAACAGAGGGACTCACTTTTAAATGATTGTTAAAAGTAACCCTGTGATACAACAGCACTTTCGTGGTATTCTTGCCAAGAAATTTAGAAGTTTAGAAAAGCATAACTCCAGTGTAACTGTGAGGAACCATCAGACAAAACCAAACTGAGAGATTTCTTGCAAAATTACAGGCCTATACTTGGCAAAAAACGTTAAGGTCATGAAAGACAAAAAAAAAAAAAAAAGAAAAAAAGCCTGAGGAATTATTCCACAATTAAAGGACACTAAAGAGACATCAGAACTTAATGTAACTTATAATCCTGGATTAAACCCTGGACCTGAAAAATCATTTTTTTGTTATGAGGAACAATTGGTGGAAATTGAACAAGGTCTATGGATTAGATAACACTATTGCATTAATGCCAACTTCCTGATTTTGGTCAGAAATTGTAGTTATATGGGAGAATGTCCTCATTCTTAGGAATCAATACACATTTGAAGCATTCAGAGTTAGAAGGCATATTGTGCATGGCATTCACTCTCAAATGGCACAGTGTGTGTGTGTATGTGTGTGTGTGTGTGTGTGTGTGTGAGAGAGAGAGAGAGAGAGAGAGAGAGAGAAACTGAGAAAGCCAACTTGGTAAAATAGCAACACAATGGGGGAATCTGGGGTACCAGTATACAAGAGCTTTCTGTACTATTCCTGCAACTTGTCTGTAAACCGGAAATAAGTTCAGCATGAAAAATTATCAAAAACACGAAAGCCTGTGGTGGACACATCTCTTTTCATTTGTTTGGGATCTGGAGGACGTGGAGACCAATTCCTTCATTCATTCATTCATTCATTCAACAAACATTTATTAAGCACCAAGTATGTGCCAGACCTTACTCAAGGTGTTGGGGACATAGCAGTGGAGAAAGAAAAAAAAGGCAAAGTTCTGACTCCAGGGGGAAATGCAGCAACTTGGAGATTTCTGGCAAATCCCCATCTCCTTTGGAGGTCTTAAACTCAACATGCTTTAAACTCAACCAAACTCCTGATCTTTCCCCAACCCCCACCAAAAAGTCCGAAACATCTGGATCTCATCCAGTGTTTTCCAGCTGGGAAATGACAGCCTATCCACCCAGTGGTCGAATCAGGAACACTGCCACTCCCTCTCTCTCATCTCCCGTCTGATCCATCACTTATTCTCGTGGTTCAATTGTTTCTCCTTCTAAGTATCTGAAGGATCCATTTACTGCTGTCCACGGGCCTCCATGTCCCTCACGTGGACTTCTGAGATGGCCTCCAGGCAGGCCTCCCTCCTCAACAGCCTGCTGCCAAAAGCATGTCCCTCACTCCGCAGCCAGAGAGCTTTTCAGAACCCAGGTCTGATCACATCATGCCCCCACTCACCACACTTCAATGGCCTCCCGTTGCATTTGGAAACAAAGACTCCTTTCTTTCACAATACTTATTATTTAATAAATGGCTGACTCTCCCACCACACAGGAAAGCTCTGTCAAAGCAGAAACCACGCCTGGGTTTGCACACCACTGTGAGCACACGGTTGGCATTCAATTAATATTTGTTTAATTAGGTGGATAAGCAATTAAAATAATTAATGTCTGGCTTGAGCCAGTGAATGGATAGTGGTGCCACTCGCTGCCACAGGGGACCTAGCGGGAGGAGGGAATATGTGGGAGAGGTGGGCCTTGCAGAATGTGTGGGACCCCACAGACCCAGCAGGCAGCTGGAAATAAGACCTGCAGTTTTCGACACTGACTAGGAAAAGAAGTCCTGCAATGTGTTGCATGCCCAAAACACAACCTTTAGCATCTTTCCTTGCCTGCAGGAAAGAAATGGCGGGGGTCTACATTCTCCCCTGCTCACCAATGGTTGGTCAGTGGTTTGCATAAATTTGCATAAAAGTGTCCAGTGCTGCCTGTGTTAGAGACTGGCGGAACACACACATAGCCAACCTGTTTCCAACCCCTCCCCGCTGCACCACCACCACCAGCACTGAGCACAGCACCCTTTGTGCAGGGAATAGAAGTGGTGTTCATGGACATTGGCTGAACTGAATTGGAAGTTTTCTGGTGAGAAATGTTTTCAAAAAAAAAAGAGAGAGAGTGAGAGAACACAGCTGTGATCCTTGATCACATTCATTCATTTTATTCTTTGGGGGACTTGGAATCCATCAAGCATATCAAATTATGGCAAACGATTCCAGACTATGCCTCATTTCAAACTGCTGATGGGATAGAAACATCAATGCTGTTCTAAAAATAATAATAAAATAACTTTTTGCAGTTCTGTTATTTCACATTTAAATTAACTTCCATCACGGATTTCATAATTATCTCAAAAGCATCATCCTGCTTTTAAAGCCGTCATGTTTTCTTGACATGTTTTAAAGGGCCCAGCACTTTATTATCTGGGGGCCACACACCCTTGTGGCACTCCTGGGGTTTTCTTCCAGTTGTCACCGTCCAGAGGCCTACAGAGTTTTGTTCCCATAGACCAGAGTTTCTCAACCTTGGCACTTCTGACATCTGAGGCTGGATAAATTCTTGGTTGTGGGGGCTGCCCTGTGCACAGTGGGATGTCCAGCAGCATCCCTGGCCTCTACCCAGAGATTCCAGTCACACCTCCACCACTCCCTGGAGGTGTAACAACCAAGAATGTCTCCAGACACTGCAAATGCCCCCCGTGGAGAAGCACTGTGTGGATACACCTTTGCCCTCTGTGCCCAGGTTCCTCACATGTCCTGCTACTCACCTCAGAGGTCCACTAGAGACAAGAAAGACAAGACGATTTTGTGTGGCTATTAATAAAAATTGATGCACAAATTAACTTCCTGTCACCCCTAAGTCTGGAACGCAGCTCACCTGCTGAAGTCTATAAAGGGTAACTGTGTACCTTTCCTGGCGTTCCTTCAGTGACTGAATCATTTCAGTGGCTTTTTTCTTAACTGCTGTTAGGGTAATTGGGCGGTTCAGGCCAAAACAGGCAGGAAGGTGCCTTACTCGACAGGCAGTGTACAGAAGGCCACCCTCCTCTCCTTTGGCCCCACCTCCCTTGTTCAGCCACCAGTGAGGCCTTCAGCTAATCTGCCTCTTGGAAGGCCTGGCTCTATCTGAAGAGCTGGGTTTCAGCTCAGGTCGACTACCCTGCTGCTCCCACCGTGGACATGGCACACCTGAGTCTTCCCAGGCTGTCCTACCTCTGAGTCTTCCCTTTTGCCACCTGAGCCTGGATAGAGAGGTGCCCAGTTCCACCTGCAGCTGCTCTCTACTTTTGTAGAGTTGTTGGAAGAAAAGTAGGGATGGCCAAATCAGAAACAAACACATTTATCCTCAGTTATTAACAACTCCTGTATGTGCCTTTGAAACAGGAATAACCACCATGGCCTGTCTAAGGGTATCACATGCAGGCAGGAAGGACCAGAAATCACCTCGCTGCAGGCTCTCTAAGTCCTGGGGACCACCCTGTCAGCCAGGTAGTCTGGTTAAAAGTGTGTAGATCAATCCTAGGAGGAAGTGTGGACAACAGATGGGGAGCAAAGGTTTCTGGGTAAGTTAGTGGCAGCAGCGTTTGAAGAAGGCCATGTGGAAGAGATGAATTAGTAAGGGAGGGGACGGAGGGAGAACAATGGAGCCTCAGATGAGAACCCAGGTTGGCATGGAGAGCCCGGTCACTGGGACCCTGCAGTGGCCCACTGAGGCCATCAGAGGTTCTCTGCCTGTTGAGTAAGGCAACTTCCTGCCTGTTTTGACCTGGATCAATTACCCTAACAGCAGTTAAGACAAACCACTGAAATTATTAAATCACTGAAGGAGGCCAGGAAAGATACAGAGCTGCCCTTTATAGACATCAGTAGATGATCTGAGTTCCAGACCTAGAGGCAACAGGGCCTGGCTTGGGTTGCCAGGCTCTGCCAAGGACAGGGGGCACAGCATCTGGGTGCTGGGCCTGCTCATCCAACTACCTGCTGGGGACTCCAGGTAAGTCTCTGAGCCTCTCTGAGCCTCTGATCTAACCTTTGTGGACAGCAGTATAAAATGAAAGTATATAAATCCACTTGACTGTTCAATTCTACTTCTAAGAATGACAATAAGAGAAAACATCACGTATTCATATATTCATTCACATACAGGGATGTCCATTACAATGTGGGTACAATTCTGGTAAACAGAAAAGCACATCAAATATGATACGCCCAGATATAAGCAAGTGAGGTAGTGGATTACGACACAGCCATAACCAGGATACCTGCAGCCTCTCAAATCAGTATCCCTGGTAGGACACACCACTAATGAAGGGATGACAAACCAATATGTTCCAAGCAATCCTATTTTGTTATATATATATATAGACACATACAATATTTAGAACAAAGTCTATAAGGATATATGAAAAATGTTAGTTATGAGCAGCAGAATTATCTTAGTGCTTTTGTGCAACTTCCAGATTTTTTACGATCAGCGCAGATCTTTATCGTGGGGGAAAAGTGGCTGTGGTGAAGAAAGCAGCTAACTTCTCAGCAGGTGCTAGGAGAAGAGACCGAACCTCTGCTTCCCGCGTTCTCACAATGCAACCAGAACAGTAAGAGATGCCCGGTGTTTTCACACAATGTACAAAAACAGGAAGCACCTATTTGTAAACATTTTGGCATTTTTGTAGATTCCCCTGAAAAAAATCGTCAAATAGAGACTTGGCAGGCACAGGGTCTCTGCTTATCTGCAAAGAGCCTCAGCTTCCAACTCTAGTCTGCCCTATTCAATCAGAGGGCAATGAATGCACCCTTTGACCTTGTTGCTGCCTTCCTGAATGCTGTCAGGATGGCTGAATCTCAAAGCCATCCTGGAATCTGCCTCATCACCAACTGCTGGTAATTAAGCAAGCCATGTCAATGGTTTCACACGCAACACAGAAGGCAGTAAATGGGAGGATCCCACTTCCCTTCCAAGAAGACCCTTGTGGGACTAACACAGAACCTGCCACTGCCACCAGCCCGTCTCCAAGCTATCACCTGTCTGACCTATCCTTCCTCTGGGAGGAATGATGAGCTTTGTGTGTCCAAGGTTCCTTATTATAAAGTCTAGAGGAGCTAGTTTGCATAGGGATTATCTTGGTAGGATTTTCAGATCAAAATCAGTTCTGACAAAAGTCAGAATCTCAATTAGACAGCTCTGGCCTATTTTGTTACAGAGACCAGCAAATACAGGATATATTCCTTTAAGGGAGTCATTGAAAGGCAGCCACATACAAAACATAAGACAGTTCCCTGGCATCCATCCGTTTATTCATTAACAAAACCCTACTGGGTATCTATTGTATGGGAAGCAATATGGAGGTGCCAGGGCTGCACTGATTAATACATCCCCTGCCCTCACAGGGCTTCCAGTCAGGTATCACTCAAATAAATACACAATTTGCATGAGGCAAAGTGCTCCAGAAGCCAAGTACAGCCCTATGGGGCCCTGGAAGAATGCATGATAGGTACACTTTACCTGGATAAAGGGATCAGGATGGATTTCCCTGATGGAGTAAGAATTCAAGCCGAGACCAGAAGGCAAAAAGGAACTGAGCAGGAGAATGGTCAGGAGTGGGGAGGGGGTAAGAGTCGGGAAGGAGGGACGGTGAGCAATTAATCATTCCAAGAAGAGGGACACAGTATAGCAAGAGCCCTCAAGTAGAAAGGAACTAGGTTAAAACTGAGAAATAACTCTTATTCACTGAACAAAGAGTTCTGTGTGGTTAGCTACTCCAACAGCCTGGCCTGTCCCACAAAAGGAGAGAAAGAGACAGATAGACAGAGACGACAGACACATGATAGATGGGTAGGTAGATAGATGATAGATAGATACATACATACATACATACATATATACATACATACATACATAGATGAAAATGAGTGGATTACTGGATCTGGAAAAGACTCGGAGATAATCTCCCTATGACCTTGTGTCAGATAATAAAGCAGTAAACGCAAGCACTGCTTGGGAACTATGGTACTTGGACCAAGAGCTCTATGTTCTGTGACCTAACTTACCCAAGGAAAGCACTTAGAGAACCTGGCAAATGGCTAGCTCACATCCTTCTTGCTTTCTTTCTCAGCCCAGATCTCTGGAAGGACATGTCCCACTGCCTCCATGACAGTTCCACTTGCTTGTCTAACGAGCAGCTCAACACAGCTGTCCAATACTGAAGCCTGGAGCACGCCTCACTGGCCAACTGCCTCTCACTAACTTCCTGTCACCTCCAACCACCCAGGTGTCAGGATAGAAAGCTGGAAATCATCCTTGACTCTTCCCCTAACTCCTTACCATGAAGTCATGATGATTCTGCCCAAAGCAGGACATGCCCTGCCCCAGGGATTGGCAGGGAAATAACTGGTGCCCTGGAATTGTTCAGCATGGCACCCCTGCCCCAGATATAACTCAAATCCACCTCTCTCCCTCTCTGCTGACAGCCACTGGCCTAAGTCAGCACCGTCTAACTGGAGTCTTGCTTTTCCCTTCCCTTCAGTCCAATCGGCTCTCCACAAGGCAGCCAGAAGGAGCATTTCAAAGTGCATGTCAAATCATGTCCCTTGCTCAAAGCCCCTTCAGTAGATTTCCAGCGCCTTGAAAATGAAGTCTCAGCCCCTAACCCAAGTTCTGTGGCCCCCATGAGCTGGCCTCGACCACAGCTCCAGCTTCTCACGCCACTGTCGCCCTTGGTCCCTGTTCTGCAGCCACACCGTCCTGTTCTGTTTCCTCAAACCTGTCCAGCTCTTCCCAACTCAGGGCCTTTGCAGGGGCTCCTTCCAGGCAGGGAAGAGCCTGGAATGCTCTTCCTCACACTTCTCTTCATTCTTTGGAGCTTGACTCAAGGGTCAACTCCTCAAAGAGGCTTTCGCTAACTTCAAATGGCCTTTGCGAATCCTCTCATTTAGGTCCCTGAGTTCCTTTATCTCGGGGGACCATTTCTTCACAACATTTACACAGTTCATAACCTATTTGTGCTACTCTTCTGTGACTATTTGTCTTGCTACCAAGCAGCATGATGGTAGGAAGTATACCTAATTTGCTCACCATGGTGACCCCAGAACCAAGATCAGTCCCCGGCACACAGTAGTTACTCAATAAACACTAGCCGGTAGCAGCTTCATTCATAATAATTGCCAAACATTAGAAGCAACCAAGATGTCCACCAGTAGGTGAATGAATAAATAAACTGTGGCACATCCAGACACTGGAATATTCTTCAGCACCAAAACAAATGAGCTATCAAGCCACTAAAGGATATGGAGAAAATGTAAATGCATCCTATTAAGTGGAAAATGCCAGTTTGGAAAGGCTACGTAATGCATGAATCCATATGACTTTCTGGAAAAGACAAAACTAAAAGATCAGTGGCTGCCAAGAATTCAGAAGTGGGAGGAATGAATAGGTGGAGCATGGAGAATTTTTAGGGCAGTGAAAATCCTCTGCATTATATTATAATGGTGGCTATAAGTCATGTACATTTCTCCAGTCCATAGAACGAATACCACCAAGAGTGAATCCTCATGTGAACTACGGGCTTTGGGTGATGCCGATGTGGCGTTTCAGGTTCATCAGTTGTAACACATGTACTATTCTGCTAGGGGATGCTGATCACGGGGGAGGCTGCGCATGTGTCGGGGCAGGGGATATCTGAGAAATCTCTGTGCCTTCCTTTCCATTGTGCTGTGAACTTAAACTGCTCTTAAAAAAAAAGAACCTTTAAAAAAATTAATCGGGCCGGGCGCAGTGGCTCACGCCTGTAATCCCAGCACTTCGGGAGGCCGAGGCGGGTGCATCATGAGGTCAAGAGATCGAGACCATCCTGGTCAAGATGGTGAAACCCCGTCTCTACTAAAAATACAAAAATTAGCTGGGCGTGGTGGCGCGAGCCTGTAGTCCCAGCTACTCGGGAGGCTGAGGCAGGAGAATTGCTTGAACTCAGGAGGCAGAGGTTGCGGTGAGCCGAGATCACGCCACTGCACTCCAGCCTGGGTAACAAGAGCAAAACTCTGTCTCAAAAAAAAAAAAAATTAATCAAAGTTTGTTAATTAATTAAAATAAATACATACTGAAGGAATTAATAAGCTTTTTTTCAGATGTCATTTCTTCCTTTTTTTTTCTTTCTTTTGATGAAAGCCAAAAGGCCATCAGCTCATTTTTTTCTTAGAAGTCCATAAAATAATGATGTGTCCTGCAATTGATGGGCTCATAGATTCGATGAAGGACAGGATATAGAGCAATTGGGCTGAATTGTACCTCCAGCTGGTTTGGCTGTTCCAGCCCCACTCAAGGCAGGTCAGCCTGCAAGCATAGCACACACGTCAAGGCTCAAAACCTACTCACCTTCTTGGGTGTCCCACTGAGTCCCCAAGAGCACTAAAGAAACAACCACTTGACAGTATCCCATATTTTCACAAATCTGTCTGCCCCCCACCGCAGCCATCAGCTCAAAATGACCCTTCCTACATTTTCTGTAAGTCAAAATCTCTCCCTTCAAAACGCCCACGTTCAGAAGCTCCCTCCGATAAGACTTTCTCTGGTTCTCCATGATGATACGAACTCGCCTCGTCAACATTTATTTCATTGCACCAGGTGTTATTAAATCAGTCTACTTACGCCTTCCCTATTAGACTCAGAACTCCCTGAGGTCAAGAAATACTCTTCCTCATCTCCACACTGCTCTATTTCCTGCAAAGAGCTTGGCTTATCAAAGATATTTAATCAGTTCAACAAACTGATTCAAACGTCCCCCCATCTAAGGCAATTTGTCCAGAGAATCTTCCTGTACCCTACAATCGATTCTAGATTAAAATGCCAAAGACAAGAAATCTGGGAGTACAAAAAAAATCCAATAATTAATTTCAGAAAAAAGTAGAATTCCAAATCTCTTAAAACATAATTTTGAAATCCTTTAAAATATGCAAGCCTTATTAATTACTCTGCAAATACTCATCTCAGAGACTGTCCACATAATGCCTAATTCCTAACGATTATTGGTCTGAATTTGTAGCTGATTTCCTCATGCTTAAATTACAAAAGATTAAGATGGAACAATGACATTGGGGAAACAATCTCCTTCTTAATTGTGCCATTGGAGCTGCAAATACCCTTTCATGCATATAACTAACTCAAACTTTCACTATTTCTCCTATAAATCAGAAATACTTAAATGTCATTCAAAAAGGTAGCAAAACAAATAATACACATAGACACACACACACACACACAGAATGGAAAATTCTATAATTCCACTCTCTAAAGGATTTATGTCATTTCTGGCCAGAGAGAATACAGAAAATCAGCCAATTATAACAGTTTCAGTGACCAATGTAAGGAAATCGGAACTGACCCAGAAGTAGGGGATACCAGGGACCACAGGATATTAGAAATATAGTCAGAAACATAGCAGATGTCATGAGGAGAATATCTAGGAGCTAAATCCTTCTTTCTGCTCTCCCAGAGTAACTGGTAGAATCCTAACCTAAAACCCAAACAGGGGACCTTGAAGGAGCAGATTCAAAATTTGGACCTGGATTACAACAACAGATGTCGGTGAAGACCCCAACATCACCTGCCACCAGCAAGGCCCTAGAGAATCCCCACTACATATCACAGAAGAGTGTCATTGCAAACAGTTCTGCTGCTGTGAAGTGCTCAGCTGGAAAAAAAGGAACAGGTGAGAGAGGATGGGCAGGTGACTGGCTGTGGCCTTTGTACCTTGGACACAAACTAGCAGCGGAAATAAATGCTGGTGCTTCCCAGTCCATTTGCTCTGTTTACCAATCTCTTATTCTTTGCAAAGCAACCATATCTGGGTAGAGGAGGGAGGCAGAAAAAGGAATTCAAGGAAGTCTCACTAGGCTCTTGCCCATGTGAGGTAGGCTCTGAGTGACAAGCTTGGGTGCCATGGATCTTTTTGTTGTAAATTGCCCATAGAATCTGAAATCTCTGTCTTTGGCTCAAACCCTGAGCCATCTCCCTTGAGATTAAACTCTTTCTCCCGAAAAAGAAGATAGAGATTCACATGCAGCAAGAATAACACCTCCCCATGGATCATCCTCAGGAGACCAGAAAAAAAAAATGATAGTGGGTAACAGCAAAGGGGATCACCGCAAGGAATTTTCACTTGAGAAATTACCACCATGCTCAAGATCCCTGGTATCTCTGTCAACAGAGAAAAGCATCTGGCAAGCCGGCCAGGTGTTGACTAACAACGCAAACAATCCCCCGCGCTCACACCCTTCGCGTCTCCCGCAGTCCAAGGCACAGGCACAGGCTCTCCTGTGCTCCACACCACTGGGCCAGGGGCAGCGACTCCATCCTTAGTCCACATAGCTCATGGAGAAATGCAATGGACAAAACAGTTTTAAACAATCATGTCCTGGCATAGAAATTATGTAAATCGTCAGGGATTTTACTGCTGTTCCGAATGTAAACCTATGTCGGACTAAAAGATCTTCATTTAACTTATTTTGCTTTTTCTAATTTCGTAACCTTTAAATCTATCAGCTTTCTATTGATTTTGAAGTAGCTAAATGGGTTGAAATCGCAGCTTCAGTCGCGGCAAAATGGCACAGATGTGTTTTCAGACCAGTCATGTTCCTCCTCAGTGTTCTGGACAGAGGCCTCCTTGTCTGTTCTTCCAAGAGTCCCTATTTCTGCTGATGGAATTGCCTTCCTTGGAATTACACAGGCTCTTCACCTTCGTGTCTCCATGGACACCTCCCCTTTGCCTCTCCTTGGCCTCCTCCTTTACTCTTACTCCAGATCTAATCGGTGCCAAACCTGAAACTCCTCCACCTGCCCAGTGTGCGTTCCTTCCTCTCTGGTCCAGCCACAGCCACCAAGTCTGACCTCCCCAGGACCTGCCTCATTTCCTACTGGCCTACCTGCCTCAAGTCTCGTTCCCTCCTTTCTATGTTTCCTAGACATGGCTGACAAGTCAACCTTCCAGAAAAAGTGATCATGCGATTTCCTTGTTCAATACCATTGAGGACTCTCTCTTTTTCTATTTTCTATTTTATTTTATTTTATGGTTCCTAGGAAGTATGCAGAGAACTCTCCCTTAATGTGGAGAAAGTCCACATTCCTCAGTCTGTCCTTTTTTAAAGCCTGGTCACATCCAAACAACTCAGTGTTAAAGCCGACTGCTGCCTCTTACACCCCCAGTGCATCAACCACTCTCTGACCTCTGCACATGCTTAGAACAAGTCCACTGTCGTTTATGCCTGCAATGTCCCTCTGCTCCTGGCTCTTATCTTCAAACCTTCCTGTCTTCAAGGTTCAGGCGAAACATCCAATCTCCAAAAGCCTTCCCTGGCCCCCTTCGATGAAAAGGATCTTTCACTCCTAACTGTGATGACAGATACTTTCCTTGGCGAGGCATTGATGTTCCTTCCCCTGCCTCCCTCCCCATCTCCAACACATGTCCTCCCTCTGCTGAGAATTTCCTCGGGGCCACCCTCTGTGACTCTCCCTGCGTCCTCCACAGGGACTAGCAACCTGCCATGCCCACACCAGTGTCTGCACAACACCCAGAAGTTTGTACCAGCTTAGAGGTCCACCTTTCTCTTCTCCCACACCCTGCTCATCAGGTAGAGACTTTCCCGAGGAAAACAGAACTTCCCAGCTACAATACCAAAACAGGTCAAGGCTGCCACTCCATCACAACTCTTCCATTTTTTAAATCTTTCGGAATGAGCTCAGTTGTCACAGGCTGCACCCTGCGGAAAGGTCAGCCCAGAAGGCAGAGGATGCCACTTGGGCAGGACCGGGGCTGCTCCACGCCGGTGACCACAGGCTGGGTGTTTTGTGCCCCTAGAGGGTTAGGACACACAGCAGCCAGTCGCAAAGGACGCAAAGGGCCAGCGCTTGGGTGTGGGGCGGGCAGGGCAGAGTCCCGAGAGTTGTACCCTGTTGAATACCGGCTCCAAACTTTTCCCTCCGTCAGCGCGGAGCCCTCCACCAGCCAGGACCGGCTGACGCCGCGATGCCACAAAAGCCGGGACCGGAAGAGAAAAATGCGTGGGATGGGGAAGGCAAAGGTGGCTATTTTCAGAACTTCGGGGGCTCCCGGGCGGGCCCTTCGGGTTCCCGAGGGTGCGAGGCCAGCGTGCGGCCGCCTGCGGGTCCGGACCGGCGCCTGCCCGGGACCGGATGGGCAGGATCGGGATGCAGACGCCGCTCTGGTGCTGATGCTGCGGCCGCCGCGCAGTGACAGCCGCTCCACCACCCACCGCGCCGAGCTGCGGCTCCGCGCCCCCGGTCCGCTCCGGTCCCGGGCAGGGCCTGCGGGCTGCGGCGGGCGGCGGGGCCCAGGCCGCTACTCACCCGGAGGGTTGACCGCCGCCGGGGTTGCCATCTTGCTCGGAGAGGATCGGCGCGCGCCGCCAGGGGCGCGGCAGGGGCGGCGCGGAGCCGGGCGCGCAGCCCCGGGCACCCGGTCAGGCCCAGGCGCCGCCGCCGCCGCCACACAAAGGACGGCGCGGGCGGGCGGCGCTCCCTCCGCGCTCCCCGCCGCCGCGGCCGCTCGCCGTCCCCGCCTTCCTCGCCTCCTCCTCCCTCTCCTCGGCCTCCTCCTCCCAGTTCAGCCTTTGTCGCGCGGCGGGGGGCGCCCGGCCCGCGGCTCCCGGGCTCCCGGGTCAGAGCGGTAGCACCGCGAGACTTGGGGCTGCGGGCGGCGGGACCCCCAAGTTGGGCGCCGCCGACTGGCGGGGTAGAGGCCCGGGCGCCCCCTCGGGCCCGCGACCGCAGGCGCCCCCCCCGCGCTCGCCTGGCCCGGGCTGCCCCCCGCGCGCCCACGCCCCAGGTGTCCGGGCGCGCATCACCGAGGGGCGCGGTGCCCAGGCCAGGGGGCCAGGGCGGAGCGGGTGGGGGAGAAGCCCATTTAGATTCAGAGGGAAGCCGGTCCTGGGAGACGGCCGCGAGGAACAAAGGCGCCCCAGAGCTGCCCACTTAGCATGCCAGAGCCGCGCTGCTCGGCTCCCAGGCCGGGGACGCGGCCAGGTGCGGGGCGGAGGGCGCCGGGCCCCGGGAACTCCTAAGGCCACGGGCACCGCCAAGGCCACCGCCTCGCACAGCTTCGGAGTGCAGGGTGCACACGCCCGGGCACAGCGGCCGGGCCCCAGAGATTGCCAATTCCTTGGCTTTGCGTAAGGCGCTCAGCTGTACCTTCCTTCCTGCCAGGATGACTGCCATTGGTTATTACCCGAGGGCTTTGCAAGAGCCTTATTTACACCGCCAAGTTAAGAATTTAAAAAGATTTTTTTTAAAAATAGGTTTATCTGCCTATCCTGGTGAAGTTTAGATGCAGAGAACTTGGAGCGGTTGTTTTCTACCAGACACTACGTTCCCTGTGAGAGGTAATGGCCCCTAGGAAGGACACGCCACCATCATGGTCCATTAAATGGAAGAATAAAGACATCCCAGGCGAACGCTGAGAAGGGCAAGATGGCCCCTAAACGCAGGCCTGTTTGCAGAAACATCAGACTGTCTCAAATCCTTCCAAAGAAGCATTTTCTGGAGGGTAGAGAAGCAATGTTTGGCGTGTATGTTCAAATAAGCTTTCTCCACTTTGGGAGGCCGAGGCGGGCGGATCACGAGGTCAAGAGATCGAGACCATCCTGGCCAACATGGTGAAACCCCGTCTCTAATAAAAAAAATGCAAAAATTAGCTGGGCGTGTAAGGCCGGTTGCCTGGCGGGAGCTCGGACACGCCCATCCCTCTCCGAGCCTGGAAACTCCGCACCAGGATCTGCACTCAACACTAACCTCTGCACTGGACACCCGCCTCTGCACTCGGCACCAATCTCTGCACTCGGCACCCGCCTCTGCACTAGACACCCGCCTCTGCACTCGGCGCCTAGCTCTGCACACGGCCCTCCGGACAGCCCCGGCGGGCTCTTGTACCAGAAAAACCCGCCCCACAACCTACCCACCAATAACAGCCCACCCCGTCTCCATCCCACTCCCCTGCAGCCAATTAGAACACCCAGCTGCTCCTTGTTCTCCCAAAGCTATGGTCCCAGGAAGCCTGTGCGACTTCTTTAGCCCCGCTTACCCGGACCATAGAACCTCGCCCGGGAGCTTAATAAGAACCTTGCCCGGGAGCTTAATAAATTGGCATTTAATTTTCCTAGGCTGGTCTGTTTCCTCATTTTAAACTCCGCTATAACCCTTACAGGGCGTGGTGGCACGTGTCTGTAATCCCAGCTACTCGGGAGGCTGAGGCAGGAGAATTGCTTGAAACCGGGAGGTGGAGGTTGCAGTGAGCCGGGATCGCACCACTGCACTCCCACCTGGCGACGGAGCCAGCCATACTCTGTCTCAAAAAAAAAAAAAAAAAAAAAAAAAGCATTCTCTTCGGGGAGTATTTGTCACTACCAATCTAATAGTTTATCAGTTCCACAAATGTTGAATTTCGTCTGCTCTGTGCCAGACACAAAGCCAGGTGTTGGGTATACCATGGAAAGAAAGACACAGGAGCTCTGTTCTCCAAGGGCTTCTAGTCTGGGAGTAGGGAGGGGAGGAATGAAACAAAGTATCTGCGCTCAAGCAGCACACAGCTGCCCTGGGGCTTCCGGCAGAAGCCCTGAAATTGGCATCTCCAGCCTGTGGTCACTACTGAATGAATGAGCGCAGACAGGAGGTGGAGCGATCTGGGGAAACCAAAATCAGGCTTTGAAGAAAAGAGGAGGACAGGTGGGAAAAGAAGACATTTCAAGTGAAAAATAAAGCAGGTGTGCACCCAGCCACAAGATAGGCCAGGCCCAGACAGAGAAACCAGGATATCAGCTATGGCCCGCCCCCATGTCCCATATCAAAGTTGACTGTTCCTGATTCCAACATCAAACCGAATGAGAATTCAGCCTCTCTTCTACATACCAGGAAAGGCAATACATTCAAATACCAGCTTAATTAATGCATAACATATACTGGACTGAAGATTTCTTAAGGAAAGTACAAGAGGAGGCTCTCTTCACTCACTCTACATCAAACAAGTAAAACTCCAGCTCGGATATTTCTGCTGCCCAGCGTCCCTTCTGGATCCTTCTCCCCACAGGCCATTCAGTCTCTGGTGGCCCATCTACATAAGTAGCATTTGGCATCACTGCCTCCTATCCCACGAGGCTCTTTGATTCTCCAACTTTCCACACCCCTTAGAAGCAAACAAGTTCCTCTGCTTGGTGTTTATGTATCGGTTTAGCATTTCAGCCAGGATCTACGGCTCATTTTGTCTCCAAATATATTTCTAATATTCTGCATAAAAAATAAAATGTGAGTGAACACAACTCTTACGCATACACACATTTAAACATACAGATTTGTTGACAAGTTTTACTTTCTTACCCTGCTGTTGTGTTCTGCCCATTTTTCTAAACGTTACTCTGCTGATATCTTTAATACTGGATCTTGCACAAGCTTCCTGCTTCTCGCACTAGGCATTGCCGTAAGAGACAAGTGACATGTGGACAACTTCTAGATACTTCCCATAGTCTGGAGTCTGCCATGCTGTGGTTTTTGGTGTATAATAAATACATTTAGATTTTCACAAAGGAGACATTTCATTTCATCCCCCAGTCACTGGATTTCAGAGGTACAAAGGACCTTTGACATCATCCAATTCTGCCCCCAGAATTTGCAGATAAGGAAACTGAGGCTCAGGGTAGCCAAGGTCATGCAGCTTAATAGGCAGACAAGATTTAGAACTGGGTTATGCGCAATACTGGGATTTGGTGGCTGGGGCTGGGGAGTGGTTAGGGTGTCGGGGAAGAGAGAAAGAAATGGGTGACTCACCTCTCTCTTGTCTCTCAGTATTAAATAGTTTAAATGCTCAGAAACACTGATTATGGATGAAAACCCCCCACTTAAGTAAACAGTCTGAAATGGAATGGTTAGTCATTGTTGAATACTGAGTGGCATTTACACAATACAGTGGTCTCGCGCTAATTATGAGAGTTACTAGACTGTGACCAGTTAACACAGGCTCAGGAATTCCACTCAACCTTTAAACAACCTAGAACTCTTTGAAATTCCAAAGGAGGCTGTTGAATTTGAAGCTGAGATTTGCATTTTTGAAAAGATTAACGCAGACCCACTGGGCCCATAATACACGATTCTGGGCACAGCGCTCCCGGAAAGGACCAGAGGTGACCAGCCACTGTGCTGATGCGTACCAGGGTCCACGGCCTTTCTTGCTTGCTTCTTTTTTTTTTTTTAATTTGGTGGGAGAAAGCAGCCACCTGAGTTCTGCTTCACATCCCTTCAAGTCCTAACACTAGAGACAAAGAATCTCCATTGTGTAATATGTACTGATCCAAGGCAATTTTATCTTCTTTTAACTTCACTTTAAGATAGCAAGAGGCCAGGAATGAAAGCACAGCCTTCTGCAGAAGGAGAGGAGAAATAACCAGAGGCTCTCTCTCCATTCTGCATGTGTCCTTTCAACCCTTCCTTCCTACTCCGTTCTTTCTAACTTCTCTCTTTGCTGGAGAGAAAGGCTCATGGGTCCCTGTTATCCCCACTGCTACCTCCTTATCTCTGCACAGGTGACAACTGCCCACAGGCTGTCTGTCCAGGCACTACCCCCAGCCCCACCCCTGCCTTATTCTCTACCAGCCCTCTCCTTTACACCAAGAATCACGGACTTACAACAGATCAAAGGTGGATGAGATCTTAGTTTTATACAAGGCATAAACACCAGCCTTTGAAACAGAAAGCGTGGTATAGGTTTTTGCTCTGTCACTTCGTGAAACTTCTCTAAGCCTCACTTTCTCCTCCTGGGAAGTGGGGATGATGTTACCTACTATGCTGAGTTTTGGTGAAGATGACATTGAATGAAGTAATGCCTTAAAATGTATTGCGATAGTATTGCGGAGGGAAGAAGAAAAGCGTGGCAAGTCCCTGTCCCACAGAGGTAGGAAGGGGAAGCTCGTTGTGCTTGACATTCATGGAGAGTGGGGAGAAGGAAGGAAGGAGGGTGGGAGGGGAAAAAGGCAATCAGCCCCGGGTGCTGTGATTTCCGTGGAAGGTATATCAAGCCAGCTTGATATAGCCAAAAGCAGAGGGGTTTCTGGCCACCGCCCATGTGGGAGTCTTGGGGAAGATGGTGGTTCTGCAGGGACTGAGGGACATGGCTGCCAACCTGGGCCTGTGATATGGTGCTCCTCCTGGCCCTCGTGGCTCTGTGAGGTGTGCTAGATGTCCCACAGGTGAGGAGACATGGAGGCACTGAGGTCTAAACTAACGGATATCTGGGTGAGGACTACGAAGCTATAGTAGGCAGGATGAAATGAACAAAGGCCCCAAACCGAGGCCACAGATACCAGCTCTTAGTGAGAGGCCTCCTAAAGATACCTCAATGGTCACCAGCCAAGGGACCATCCCAGCACCTCAGAATGGAGGTGGGCAAGACTCTAAGACTCCCTTCTCTCCCGCCACTCCCTCCGTGACCATGTAGACACCACCTTGAAGGGGAGCTGGGGGTGAAAGGGAAAGGACCTAAGACGACTGTGCACTCACCTGGGTGACGCTGAGCTTTCTAAGAGATGGGGTAAAACAAAGAAATACCATGAGCTCTCAAGGTTAAAGCTCATTTGGTTCAAATGAGTATGAGATGAGTACATTTCTAAACCTTTTACTGGGATAAAAAGAGACAATCTGGCCGGGCACGGTGGCTCACGCCTGTAATCCCAGCACTTTGGGAGGCCGAGGTGGGTGGATCACGAGGTCAAGAGATCGAGACCATCCTGGTCAACGTGGTGAAACCCCGTCTCTACTAAAAATACAAAAATTAGCTGGGCATGGTGGCGCGCGCCTGTAGTCCCAGCTACTCGGGAGGCTGAGGCAGGAGAATTGCTTGAACCCAGGAGGCGGAGGTTGCAGTGAGCCGAGATCACACCATTGCACTCCAGCCTGGGCAACAAGAGCGAAACTCCGTCTCAAAAAAAAAAAAAAAAAAAAAGAGACAATCTAAAGTGAGAACTACAACAGATGGAAACATATCTATGGTGAGAACGTACCATCCAGGAACTCTTAGGAATCAAGACCAAGTACCATACTAAAGTGTACACGACAAAAACTGCCAGGAATTTAAGGAGAAGCTGACAAAAATCACCATTATCAGCGGAGACTTTAACCAAGCTTTTCTAGTTACTGGTGGATGAGATCGTCAACCACGAAGGACGAATGTAAAATACACTGAGTGGATTTGAGGTTTGTTTACGCTTGGCCTGTTGGAGGACTCTGCTCCACTTCCCCTCTCCCCACGTCCCCGACCCGAGCATGCCAGCCCCAGGAGGAAGACATGGGGCAACTGAGCGGATTTGGAGGCTCCCTGGCTGTGTCTTGTCTCTTGGGAGTCGTTCTCTTGCGAAGAGCCCTGTGTCCCAAGGCCTGAGCTTCCTTGTGTGTCGAAGAACAGTACGTGTTTGAGCCGCTTCTGCTGTGTTCTCTGGCTGTCTCAGGCGCTATCGGCATCCGGACTGGCCTTTTCTACCACGTGGAGCCGCGACAACTTCGCGGTTTAGACGCTAAGCTGCTCCCAGAGCACGGAATTGGAAGCCAGACAGTCCCCTGTTCAAATCTCAGCAACTCTACTTACCTGCTCAGTGTGAGTGAGACTCCCTGTGCTTCCATCTCCTCATCCACGACCTATTGATATGAATACTGCTGATCTCATAGGGGTTTTGTGAGAATTAAACACGTTAATATTTGTAAAACAGTCATCTGGCATGTGGTTGGTATAGGGTATTTGCTGACATTATTATCAGAGAGGTGAGGTAAGTTCAGCCTTCTCATCCCCAAAGTGAGATGGGACAAATTGAATTAAAAAGTAACTGACAGTTTGGAAAATAGTAAAATGATGACTGTCTGTATCAAAAGCTATCTGCAGAGAAAAATTCACAGCGGCAAATACTTGATTATTAAATAGAAATTAATGAGAATAAGTGAAATTAGCATTTAGCTCAGGGATCTCAGGGTCATTGAATATTTTGTACCTGAAAACACCCAACTCAAATTATCTTATGTAGACATATTTTTGGTAAGATGCCGAGGTTACCCAGGTAACCAGAAGAAAAGGTTAACAACTAAAACTCAGTCGGGCAGGGTACAGTGAGACTTCAGGAAACCTGGAGCCAGGCATCTGGACCTCACAAGGACTCCCTGTGCGTTTTTCCCTCTCCTTCCCTTTATGTGTCATTCTTTCCTGATGCACACACCTTCCTCCACATGGTGAAGAACGTCACTCCTGACAGGTAGAATGGAAACGTGGGCTCCCATGATCAGAAAGGGGCCCCCTCTCTTGAAGGAATGGCACCTCGGGGAAAGGTTGGGGGAAGCTCTGGTTCAAGTCACGTGCCTGCTCCTAGACCAGCGTTGCCCTGGGCACCACGCTGTCCCAGATGGGGAGAGGAGACAAGAATGTGTGGGAAGGAAGCATCCCTGGATGGGACCCGGAGGCTGGAGCTGCAGAGAAGCAGGGCTCGAGAGGGTGGGGCTATGGACAGACTGGGAGAACATTTCCACAGATGACTGCCACAAAGTGGGAAAAAAAATATATAGCAGCGGGAAAATGAAAGAAGATAAATTCAGAAACAAATTTAGCAAGCACTAAAACATTCATAAATCAGTCCAGGGGCAGAGGCTCTGGAATGAATCCCTATGTCTGTGATTCTACCTTCCCGTCCATTTTTACCTCCATACTTACTCCCCATTCCCCACCAATTATGCTCCAGTGAGATCCAGCCACACAGTCATTTCCTGCATGCACCATCCTGTTTCCTTTGCCCAAAATGCTCCTCTCCACAGTGATCCTCTCATTCATCAGGAACCACGTGTGGATTGCCTTCTCTCGTCCAGGCAGTGCACTCATGACTTCTTCCAAGATGGACTGGCAAGTTCCTCCTTTCCTCTTAATTCCAGCACATATCTCACTGCACAAGGATTGGTTTTTAAAATAGCATGCTTATTTATTTCATTAGCGTGTGAGCTACTACCTTCATCTTTTTTCTTCTTTCTTTGATACCCAGCTCATAGCCTGAGCCATATGAAGTATTCCCATATTTATGGAGTGAGTGGTTGAACGTCTTACCAGACATCAGTGATCCCATAAGCAGCAAATTTCTTCCTTTGTCTCTTCCATGGCAGCATACATAGAGCTAAATGTGTCCTCTTGCAAAAGCTAATGTTCCCAGTGTTACAGAAACCAGCATCTCTCAATCTTTAACCCTTCTTCTCTGGGTTTTTATTTTTGATTTCCTGCTTTGATTGTGATTTGTGCGACCCCCGAGCGGACCCCCGAAGACAAAAGACCGGAGGCACCAAGATGGAGTTCAGGCTTTATTGGTCCCTGCGGGCTGCTCGGGGACGAGCGGCGAGGGAAAGCAGCAGCAGCTGCTAGGCAGGGCGGCCTTTTATATACTACCGAGAGGAAGGGGAGGGGGT
>PVKV010009178.1:0-57555 GCA_004027835.1 Alouatta palliata
ATTCCATGGTGTATATGTGCCACATTTTCGCTGTCCAGTCTATCATCGATGGGCATTTGGGTTGGTTCCAGGTCTTTGCTATTGTAAACTGTGCTGCAATGAACATTCGTGTGCATGTGTCCTTATAGTAGAATGATTTATAATCCTTTGGATATATACCCAGTAATGGGATTGCTGGGTCAAATGGAATTTCTATTTAAGGGAAGAGAGTAATTACTCTGAAAGTTTCTAAGGATATTTTAAAGCCACACAGATATGAAAAAGTATGGAGCTAAGAAGTTTGCACCTGGAAATTGTCCTGGAAATTATTTATAGTTTCCATCTTATATTTTGTTCAGATAAAGAAGCTACAGGTCCATGAGATTATTGAATGTCTTTACCAAAGAAGTAAAATTCATTGGTGGAAAAACAACATCCTGAAAAAGAGCCAGTTTAAGTGAGGGATCATATTTCCATTTAAGAGTTAGGAACAGTAGAGTTTAAAGGCATGCAGAAAGGATTGAGTTGTACACTAAAAGTTCTCATCATTAAAAGCTCTTAATCCAGTATATTTGGAATGAGTATTTGCATGGGATTAGGAGATTAAAAAAAATTAACTTTGTAATGTTCTTATATGGAAATCATGTCAAACATGTTTCCCACTCTACCTCTCCAAGAAAATATAATAAAGGAGATATTAAAAGAACAATATTGGTAGGAAAAATCAAAAAGAGCAGTCTCCCAGAAATTGATAGTACCAAAATGTAAATTTTTAGCATGCAACAATTTAAACTCTATAAATCTAACAGATATACCTGTACAAGTTAGTAAAAACATATATTAATTGCATTCATTGACTGATTTGTGTAACTGTAAGATTTTAAAACACTATAAATATTAATAGGAAAACTAGCTGTGTAATTCTCTCTCTGTATATATGGATGTGTGTGTAAACATTTATATTCACAGTTTTAAAATGAATTGGATTTATACATGCCACTACAGAAAGAGTCCTAAAATATATTGACAAGTAAATAAAGCCAGGTGAAACTCAACTGCATATGAAATGAACTTATTTGTGTTATAAAAAGAAAGTACACATTGGAATGTCTATCCTTGTAGGAGAGAGTAAATGTACATACTTGCATATTTTGGAAAAATCTCGAAGTGTGCAAAACAAGTTATAGCTGTTTATTTTTGGGATACAATTCAGGGATATGAATTTTAATTATTTTTTGTGAATTAATTTATGTGTAGGATTTTTTTCTGTATAACCATTACATGTTTAAATAAAAAGATAGTTAATTCATGAGTCTATGATTTGAGCCATCTCAAGATTAATCAGAAAAGTTTCAGCCTTCTAGGGGATTTTCATTTTCTTCTAAGACCTACGATATCCTCATAAATGATCTTCTACATGCAGCTCTTACATTGCTAGCTGCTGCCTTCTGCCTGGCTGAGGGCTGGACTGTATCCTACTACATTCTCACCTCCGTAGGCTGGATAGACCGGAATGTAACAAAGATGTGCTTCTGTGATTCTCAGCCTGGAGATATTGCTAGTCATCACTATGATGGGCTCAGGAAATGCCCAGCTGGAGGCACAGACTGCCTAAGGTGAATTCCTTGAACTGTAAATAAATCTACTGTAGGACACTTCGTATTCAAAGTACTCACAGCTGAATACTTTGAACTGTTAATAAATCTACTGTAGGACAAATAGTCATCATAAACCCCATCATCAAGAATGACTCTATCAAGCAACTTGAATTTCCAGAAACTGAATTATATCTATTGGGAGAGACATGGGACCCAATCCAGGACAAGAATGAGTTTCTCTTTCCCCATACAGAGAAGATAGAATGCCTCAACCTCTGCTGTTGCCATGTGAAGATCATGCTGCTTATCCAATGTGAGGGTATTATTCCTCCTGTGGGAGAGCAGAATGGCCAGTTCTTTCTCCTTTCTCTAGAATACTGAAAGAAAATAGAAATCTCCTGCGTTCATATATGTTATTTTTTAACAACAAAGTGGAAGTTGGAGGGAGGAAAGAGGAATTGTTTGATCTAGAGTCCACAGTGGTAGGGATATAAATGTGATCATTGTGGGATTCTAGGATGGCTAGAGATAGGAGGAAAAACTGAAAAACTTGACAAAAGGGTCAAGAGACTGTTACACATGGTCAGGTAGAAAAAAGATAATAGATGAATGAGGAGAGTGTGAAATATTAAGTTTGAGTCAAGAGCGTGATGGAACTTCAGGTTTCAGCATTCAAAAACATTGTCTGAATGTCAAAATTAAGAATATGGGAATTAATAGGTATCCAAAAACACGGTGTGATAGTTCATTGATATTTAGAGCATTTAGAAACTTTTGGACTTTTAATAAACTTTTTAATAGAAAAAGCCAACCATTAGTTTGAGCCAAATGATATCAAATGAATCCTTTGAAAAAGTAAAATTTGTGGGAGAGATGTTTGCTTGAATTCTCCAAAGCACCTCCATAGAGAAGTGAGTTGGAATTAGGTATTGAAAGCATGCATGCAAAGTAGAAAATTAGACTGAGTGGATGAATGTGCAGTAGGGAGTACTTGAATTAGTACACAAAGGTGGTAGAAGTGAAAGACAGCATGTTTCCAAGCTTAAGATTCTGAATAACGTAAAGTCATTTTTGACTAGTTTTTTTTTCTGCTTAATATTTTTTTTTATTATTATTAAACTTTAAGTTCTGGAATACATACGCAGATCTTGCAGGATTGTTGCATAGGTACACACATGCCATGGTGCTTTGCTGCTTCCATCCCCACGTCACCTACATCAGGCATTTCTTCCAATGTTATCCCTCCCCAACCACCCCGACCCCCATTATCCCTCCCCTAGTGTGTAATATTCCCCTCCCTGTGTCCATGTGTTTTCATGTTCAACACTCAATTATGAGTGAGAACATGTGATGTTTGGATTTCTGTTTTTGTGTCAGTTTGCTGAGAATGATGGTTTCCAGATACATCCATTTCCCTACAAAGGAAATGAACTTATCTTTTTTATGGATGCATAGTATTCCATGGTGTACATGTGCCACATTTTCTTTATCCAGTCTATAATTGATGGGCATTTGGGTTGGTTCCAGGTCTTTGAATTGTAAACAGTGCTGCAGTGAACATATGTGTGTTTGTATCTTTATAACAGAACAATTTATAATCCTTTGTGTATATATCCAGTAATGGGATTGCTGGTTCAAATGGTATTTCTATTTCTAGATCCTTTAGGAATCGCCACACTGTCTTCCACAATGGTTGAATTAGTTTACACTCCCACTGACAGTGTAAAAGTATTCCTATTTCTCCACATCCTCTCGTCTCCTAATTTTTTAATGATCGCCATTCTAACAGGCATGAGATGGTATCTCAATGTGGTTTTTATTTGCATTTCTCCAATGACCAGTTATGATGAGCTTTTTTTCATATGTTTGTTGGTTGCATAAATGTCTTCTTTTGAAAAGTGTCTGTTCATATCCTTTGCCCACTTTTGGATGGGTTGTTTGTTTTTTCTTGTAAATCTGTTTTAGTTCTTTGTAGATTCTGGATACTGGCCCTTTGTCGGATGGGTAGATCCCAAAATTCGTTCCTATTCTGTTGGCTGCTGGTTCACTCTAATGATAGTTTCTTTTGCTGTGCAGAAGCTCTTAAGTTTAATTAGATCCCACTTGTCTATTTTTGCTTTGGTTGCCATTGCTTTTGGTGTTTTACTCATGAAGTCCTTGCCTATGCCTATGTCCTGAATGGTATTGCCTAGGTTTTCTTCTAGGGTTTTTATGGTGTTAGGTCTTATGTTTAAATCGTTAATCCATCTGGAGTTAATTTTAGTGTAAGGTGTCAGGAAGGGATCCAGTTTCCTTTTTCTGCACATGGCTAGCCAATTATCCCAACACCATTTATTAAACAGGGAATGCTTTCCCCATTGCTTGTTTTTGTCAGGTTTGTCAAAGATCAGTTGGTTGTAGATGTGTGATGTTACTTCTGAGACCTCTGTTCTGTTCCATTGGTCTATATCTCTGTTTTGATACCAGTACCATGCTGTTTTGATTACTGTAGCCTTGCAGTATTGTTTGAAGTCAGGTAGCATGATCGCTCCAGCTTTGTTCTTTTTGGTTAGGATTGTCTCGGCTATGTGGGCTCTTTTTTGGTTGCATATGAAGTTTAATGTTTTTTTTTTTTTCTAATTCTGTGAAGAAAATCAGTGGTAGCTTGATAGGGATAGCATTGAATATATAAATTACTTTGGGTAGTATGGCCATTTATACAATATTGATTCTTCCTAACCATGAGTATGGAGTGTTTTTCCATCTGTTTATTTACTCTCTGATTTCCTTGATCAGTGGTTTATAGTTCTCCTGGAAGAGGTCCTTTACATCCGTTTTTCGTTGTATTCCTAGGTATTTTATTCTCTTTGTGGCAGTTGTGAATGGGAGTTCGCTCATGATTTGGCTTTTTGTTATTGGTGTATAGGAATGTTTGTAATTTTACACATTGATCTTGTATCTGGAGACTTTGCTGAAGTTTCTTATCATCTTAAGGAGATTTTGGGCTGAGACGATGGAGTCTTCTAAATATACAATCATGTCGTCTGCAAATAGAGACAATTTGACTTCCTCTTTTCCTAATAGAATACGCTTTATTTCTTTATCTTGCCCGATTGCTCTGGATATAACTTCCAATACTATGTTGAATAGGAATGGTGAGAGAGGGCACCCTTGTCTAGTGCCAGTTTTGAAAGGGAATGCTTCCAGTTTTGGCCCATTCAGTATGATATTGACTGTGGGTTTGTCTTAAATAGCTCTTATTATTTTGAGATATGTTCCATCGATACCTAGTTTATTGAGAGTTTTTAGCATAAAGGGCTGTTGAATTTTGTCGAAGGCCTTCTCCGTATCTTTTCAGGTTATCATGTGGTTTTTGTCTTTGGTTCTGTTTATGTGATGGATTACATTTATAGATTTGTGTATGTTGAACCAGCCTTGCATCCCTGGGATGAAGCCTACTTGATCGTGATGGATAAGCTTTTTGATGTGCTGTTGCATTCGGTTTGTCAGTATTTTATTGAAGATTTTTGCATCTGTGTTCATCATGGATATTGGCCTGAAGTTTTCTTTTTAGTTGAATCTCTGCCAGGTTTTGGTATCAGGGTGATTTTGATCTTATCAGATGAGTTGAGGAGGATTCCCTCTTTTTGTATTGTTTCGAATAGTTTCAGAAGGAGTGATACCAGCTCCTCTTTGTATGTCTGGTAGAATTTGGCTGTGAATCCATCTTGACCTGTACTTTTTTTGGTTGGTAGGCTATTAATTGCTTCCTCCATTTCCTACCTTATTTTTGGTCTATTCAGGGATTCAACTTTTTCCTGGTTTAGTCTTGGGAGAGTGCAAGTGTCCAGGAATTTATCCATTTCTTCTAGATTTACTAGTTTATGTGTATAGAATTGTTTGTGGTAATCTCCGAGGGTAGGTTGTATTTCTGTGTAATTGGTGGTGATATCTCCTTTATCATTTTTTATTGCATCTATTTGATTCTCCTCTCTTTTCTTTTTTATTAGTCTGGCTAGCAGTCTGTCTATTTTGTTGATCTTTCCATAAAACCAGCTCCTGGATTCATTGCTTTTTTTTTTTTTCCAGGAATTTTTGTGTCTCTATCTCCTTCAGTTCTGCTCTGTCTTAGTTATTTCTTGTTTTCTGCTAGCTTTTGAATTTGTTTAATCTTGCTCCTCTAGCTCCTTCAATTTGATGATAGGGTGTCAATTTTGGATCTTTCCTCGCTTCCTATGTTGGCATATAGTGCCAAAAATTTACCTCCAGATACTGCTCTAAATGTGTCCCAGAGATTCTGGTATGATGTGTCTTCATTCTCGTTGGTTTGAAGAACATCTTTATTTCTGCCTTTATTTCATTGTTAATTCAGTCATCATTCAGTGGCAGGTTGTTCAGTTTCCATGTGGTTGTGCAGTTCTGAGTGAATTTCTTAATCCTGAGTTCTAATTTAATTGCACTGTGGTCTGAGAGACTGTTTGTCATGATTTTCGTTCTTTTGCATTTGCTGAGGAGTGATTTACTTCCAATTATGTGGGTAATTTTAGAATAAATGTGATGTGGTGCTGAGAAGAATGTATATACTGTGGATTTGGGGTGGAGAGTGCTTTAGATGTCTATTAGGTCCACTTGGTCCAGATCTGCATTCAAGTGTGGATATCTTTGCTAATTTTCTGTCTTGTTGATCTGTCTAATATTGACGATGTAGTGTTATAGTCTCCTGTTATAATTATGAGGGAGTCTAAGTCTCTTTGCAAGTCATTAAGAACTTGCTTTATGTATCTTGGTGCTCCTGTATTGGGTGCATATATATTTAGGATAGTTAGTTCTTCTTGTTGCATTGATCCTTTTACCATTATGTAATGCCCTTCTTTGTCTCTTTTGATCTTTGTTGGTTTAAAGTCCGTTTTATCAGAGAGTAGGATTGCAACCTTTGCTTTTTTTTGCTTTCCATTTGCTTGGTAAATCTTCCCTTTCTTTATTTTGAGTCTATGTGTGTCTTTGCACAAGAGATGGGTCTCCCGAATACAGCACACTGATGGGGTCTTGACTTTTTATCTAATTTGCCAGTCTGTGTCTTTTGATTGGGGCATTTAGGCCATTTACATTTGACGTTAATATTGTTCTGTTTGAATTTGATCCTACCATTTTGATACTAGTTGGTTGTTTTGTCCATTAGTTTATGCAATTTCTTTTTTGTGTTGATGGTCTTTACCATTTGGTATGTTTTTGTAGTGGCTGGTACTGGTTGTGCCTTTCCATGTTTAGTCCTTCCTTCAGGAACTCTTTTAAGGCAGGCCTGGTGGTGATGAAATCTCTCAGCAATTGCTTGTCTGTAAAGGATTTTATTTCTCCTTCACTTATGAAGCATAGTTTGGCTGTATATGAAATTCTATGTTGAAAATTCTTTTCGTTTAGGATGTTGAATATTGGCCCCCACTGTCTTCTGGCTTGTAGGGTTTCTGCTGAGAGATCCACTGTGAGTCTGATGGGCTTCCCTTTGTGGGTAACTCAACCTTTCTCTCTGGCTGCCCTTAGCATTTTTTCCTTCATTTCCACCCTGATGAATCTGATGATTATGTGCCTTGGGGTTGCTCTTCTTTAGGAATATGTTTGTGATGTTCTTTGTATTTTCTGGATTTGAATGTTGGCCTGTCTTGCTAGGTTGGGGACGTTCTCCTGGATAATATCCTGAAGAGTGCTTTCCAGCTTGGATTCGTTATCCCCATCACATTCAGGTATGCTGATCAAACGTAGATTAGATCTTTTCACATAATCCCATATTTCTTGGAGGCTTTGTTCATTTCTTTTCACTCTTTTTTCTCTAATCTTACTTTCTTGTTTTATTTCATTGAGTTGATCTTCAATCTCTGATATCCTTTCTTTCACTTGATTTGGCTATTGAAACTTATGTATGCTTCGCAAAGTTCTTGTGCTGTGTTTTTCAGCTCCATCAAGTTATTGATGTTCTTCTTTAAGCTGGTTATTCTAGTTACCATTTCATCTACCTTTTTTCAAGGTTATTAGTTGTTGTTGTTTTTTTTTTGTTGTTGTTGCATTGGTTAGAACATGTTCCTTTAGCTCAGAGAAGTTTGTTATTACTCAGCTTCTGAAGCCTGCTTCTGTCAATTCGTCTACTTCATTCTTCATCCTGTTTTTTCCCTTGCTGGTGAGGAGTTTTAATCCCTTGGAGGAGGAGAGGTGTTCTGGTCTTTGGTGATTTCATCCTTTTTGTGCTGTTTTCTTCCCATCTTCATGGATTTATCTACCTTTGTTCTTTGAAGTTGGTGATTTCTGATGGGGTCCCTGAGTGGACATCCTTTCTGTTGATGTTGAAGCTATTTCTTTTTGTTTTTTAGTTTTCCTTCTAACAGTCACACCCCTCTGCTGTAGGACTGCTGGATGTTCACTCCAGACCTTGCTTGCCTGGGAATCACCTGCACAGGCTGCAGAACAGCAAGGATTGTTACCTGTTCTTTCCTCTGGTAGCTTCATCCCAGAAGGGTACCCACCAGATGTCAGCCAGGGCTGTCCTGTGTGAGGCATCTTTTTGGTTATATGGGGGTCAGGGAGCCACTTGAGGAGGCAGTCTCTTCCTTATCAGAACTCAAACGCTGTGCTGGGAGCTCCATTGCTCCCTCTAGGGCTGCTGGGCAGGGACGTTTGAGTCTGCTACAGCAAAACTCACAATAGCCCCTTTTCCCAGGTGCTCTGTCCTGGGAAGGTGGGGTTTTATTTATAAGTCCCAGACGTGCTGCTGCCTTTTTTTCATAGATGCCTTGCCCTGCAAGAAGGGAGTCTAGTCACAGTCTGCCTGCAGTGACGCTGCTGGGCTGCCAGGGGCTTAGTCCAGCTGCAGTGTGAGCTTCCTCTGGCGTTTGTTTACACAGGTAAGATTAGAACCACCTCAGCAATGGCGGACACCCTTCCCTGCACCAAGCTCGATAGTCTCAGGTGGAGCTCGAAGTGATGTGCTGGCTGTGAAACTCTCAAACCAGAGGGTTTCAGTTTGCTGGTCTTAGTGGGGTGGGATCTGCCAAGTTATATCACTTGGCTCCCTGCTTTCAGCTCCCCCTCTTTCTGGGTAGCAGGAAGCTCTGTCTTGAAGGTGCTCCACACGCCAGCCAAAATGTCTGTCCAGATTTGCACTGACAGCCCATGGCACCAGCCACAGCAGCTGCTCAGATCTGTGCTGGTAACTCGCACACTTCTTAGCCCAGTCGAGTCTCCTGGTCTGTGGGTTGTAAAGACCTTGGGAGAAGTGCAGTATCTGAACCAGAGTGCAGGAGAGGAAAAGTCCCTGATGGCCTCTGTTCAGTAGGAGGGAAGTCCTCCAGCCAGTTGCACATCCTGGGTAAGGCAGTGCCCCGCCCTGCCTTGGTTTGCCCTCCTTGAGCTACACCCACCGTCCAACTAGTCCCATTGAGGTGAAGTGTGGAGATCACTCGTGCCTTTTGCATTGCTCTCGCTGGGATCTGCGCTCCAGAGTTGTTTCTACTCGGCCATCTTGGCAGAAGTCTCAACTAGTTTGTTTTCTGGGGATATGCTGGTACTTGCTCAGCTTGGATCTTGCCAAAGCCCTACATGAATGGTGTGGAGCAATAGTGGAAAGCAAATCGTCTTAGTTCATTCAAGGTACTGTAACAAAATGCCATAGACTGGGTAACTTATAAACAACAGAAATTTATTTCTTATAATTCTATAATAGAGTCTGGAAAGTTCAAAATCAAGGCACTGGCAGATTCTTTGTCTAGTTCATAGATATAGACTTGTTGTGTCCTTGCATGTGGTGAAGGACTGTTTTACAAAGGCACACTTCCCATTCATGGGGGCTTCTCCTTTAGGACCTTCATAAACACCTCTTAAAAGCCCCCACTTCCTAATACTGTCACCTTCAGGATCAGGATTTTAACATATATATTTTAGAGGAATATAGACATTCAAACCATAGCACAAGGAGCATGAATCATGGTGATAAATGTGCAGTTTTTATTTTTATTTTATTTTTATTTTTGGAGACAAGCTCTCCCTGTGTAGTCCAAACTGGAGTACAGCAGTACTGTGATGGCTCCCTGTAACCTGGAACTCCTGGACACAAGGGATCCTCCTGCCTCAGTCTTCCAAGTAGCTGGGACTGCAGGTGTGCACCACCATACCTGGCTAATTTTTAAAAGTTTTGCAGAGTTGAAGGTATCACTCTGATGCCCAGGCTGGTCTTGGACTCCTGGCTGCAAGTGACTCTTCCACTTGAGCTTTTCAAAGGACTGGAATTACAGGCATGAGCCACTGTACTCAGTCTGATGTGTAATTTTAATTACAGAGTTGTATCAAAGCCCCATGCTATCAAGGGATACCGAGTTACAAAAGGCAAGATTAGAAATGTTTGTACAGTCATAGAAGAGTGAAAGTTAATACTGAAGTGAATAAGGCCGTAGAAACCATGGCAATATACACAATAATATGTGGAATGACATTTAGAAAGAGAGGTAGAGGTGGAGGAAAAGCTCTTATCTGGCCACCGGTGGCACCTTTCGTTTGCCCAACCAATTTCAGAAGAGCTGAAGCTGAGGTAGATAGTTCTTTGCATCTTCCCAGCATCCCACCTGAAGTACATACCATGGAGTATTTCTGTTTTTCTGCCTTAGGCTTTCTCTAAAAACATACTCTCTCAGCTCCAAAGTGTGCGTGCCTGTGAGTGTGTGTGTGCACATTAATGCACCCAAGGAGCATCTTCAACCCAATGGGGGAACGAGTCTATAGATAATTTTAGCAGCCTTCCTGTCTTTCAGTGTGATAATTCTAAGGTAGGTTCTACAGGGCTCCTTAGAGGGTCTCCAAAAAGATTGATTTCCATTTGCCTAAATCAGCAACCAGTTCAATGAAGCACTTTATTGTCTTTCATCCTTTCCTACTCTCCCACTTCTTTTTTCTGGAATTAAATCTTAGTCTTACTTCACCCAAATCATCATGTCAAACTCTGCTTAACAGAAATCTAAATTACACCTCAGCATCATGCAAAATACCCATGTAACAAACCTGTACATGTATCCTCTGAATCTAAGATTTAAAAAAATATATATAAAAAGACAGTACTTGATTTATTTTGTCAGTTAATAGTTTAGCAATGGGCATTTGTGGATCAGAAAGAATGCTTGGAATAGAGAACTGTATTGAATGTTATAGGAAATTGGTTAGCAATGGGTTATTGTCAGGAGCAGCTTTGCATTTGCCTTTATAATCCGACAGTCCCTCGAGTCACTTTTCTTTCATCTGTGATGCACTTAGATTTCATTGTTCTGAAATTGTCACTGATGGGATCCAATCTATCCATCTTCATCAATCCTGCCAGAGGGGTGAAATGCTTGGAAACATTCAAGACACTATGCTTAAAGAAAAGATGAGGATGGGTAACTCAAGAAAGTTGGGGAAACAATTTTGAGGAATGACAGAAGGGACTTTGGTAGGGAGCATGGGATTGTTCTATGAACTATTATCTTTCTATTACTTTTTTATCAAAATAAAAAAAATCTTTTAAAGCCTTGTCTGTTCTCTGCGAGTATAGTGGAATACTCCCAAGAATTATCAGACAGTTTTTATGAAGAACACAAAGAACATAAAAGTACACATGGCTTTTCCTAGATCTAAGGATTTATACTCTCAGACTACAATCTCCTTAAGGAAGAGAGATAATCCTCTGGAGTGGATATAAACTGATGAATAGGGACATGGCCCTCAGGGGTCTAAACATAATGATCTGTGTTGGGTTCTCTCTGTAATTCTCAGACTGACTTTTATCTTGCTATATACATATTCCAGGTTGCACCTAATTTCTGCTAGAATGAGTCCTGCTACCTTCTTCCGATAGCATAGCCACTTTCTCTTGCAGGGATAGCGGAGAATGGGATTAATTTAGACTAAATAATAGACATTTTTTCCTCCATTTTCCAAACTTTCCCTTCCTTTTTTCCCTTCACTTAAAAACTAAGCCTTCATTAGAATCAACTCCTGAAACTCTAGAGTCTGACCAGTGATTAGAGGGCTGCTTGGTTTGGATGTAGAAGTCTAACAGGGTTATTTGATGCAACATTACATATGTTCAGCTATTTAAAAAGCAGTACTTACATTAGTTAAATAATACATGGTTAACAACTAGGAATATCAGGAGAGAGTTTTTATATGCTATCCAGTACAATTATTCTATAATTCTGAGTATTACACAGAATATATATTGATAAGACAGAGTGGCTATAAGTTGATGTAATTAATCTAATAACTTTCCTTTTGAATTAAACAAAGCTACACAATGTAAACTTGCCATAATTGTCTCATACATGAAGTTGCTTGTGGGAAATGTTCAAAGCAGACACATGCAAATCTTTTTCTCTTATTTTCCTGCGCCATTTATTGGTTATATGTTCACAGTTGGTTACTCTCCAGAATTTTATGCACATTAACAATGTCCTAAAGATCATTTTCATTTCTCTAGTGAGATACTGTGCTGCTTTCCCCCATAGAGACTTTATAATTATGCTGAAACCTTTTGTCTGTGTCATTGGCAGTTCTCCTGGAGTGCACACATCTCCCAGCATTCTACAGATGTTGCAAAAAGTTAATCTAGTGGCAAATGATGCCTGGTTTTGTTCACATTCTGGAAATCACTAGTGAGAATCTCAGTGCTACCACTTTTATCTTTGTCTTTAGAATTTGCACAAGTTATTCAACTCCTCTGTGTGATGCCAGGAGCCAGGAACAGCACATGGTCAGTGCTTATGATGAGACTCTAAGCTATATTTTTAGGTCTTTCAGATGTTTTACTTTTCAAGGCTTTCACAGAACAGCTGAGCCTTCATTGGTGGTGGCTGAGCCCCATGGGTTCACATTTTCAAGTACTTAAGCTCCTATAGTGATTGATGCCATAGATGAAAATACATCAGTAGGCTTGATACATGAAGTAGAAAATGTACATTTCTTCATTTAATAGCTGTGTGGCAGAGAGTATCTCCTTCTATGTATGATTGATAGCCAAGGTCTCCTTATTCTTAGGAGGAAAGAAAGCAACAAATTCTGTATAGAGAGTAAAAGATTCCTTACATTCAAGAGGAGAGCTTATTCTATATATGTTCTGATCCTGAGTCAATTAATATATGAGTTTCTGTCACTTCTCAGACTTGTGCCCAGCTTTAAATATGGTTAAGTATTTTAATTTAAATTTCATTTACACCTTTTTTTCAAGCTTTTTAAAAGCTGAGGTTAATTGTCTCAGAGCTCTGAGAGGCTCATAAAATGTTTTGCCATACACAGCAACTGCTAGAGCTCTGTCTTTTCTCTCTCTCAGTAGCTCATCAGATTAATCTGAATTATCATGATTGTAAATATGTCTTTAGCTCCTGATTGATTACAGACTTAGAGAAATCCATTACCAAAATTACCGTGCTACTATATCTCTATTAAAACACTATGCCAACCAAACAGCGTATTATTCCTCATATAATACCAAGAGATGAAAAATAAAACACCAGCATTCATCTCTTGATTAAAAATAAAAGTCTGTCATTGTAACTTCCTCTGTTGCTTCGCATCTTCCCCTCTTCTATATTTTTAAATTCACCAAGTGTTGCTCTATGTACAAGTGTTTGTTAAGTCTACAGTTTTGTGAAAAATATCTTGATGGTATACAATATTACTTATTAGAAAAATGTACTAGAATGAAGCATATACTATAAATACATTATTCATATATGAATTTCTTATTTGTAATGTAGGTGTCAGGGAAAAGGGGAGTGAGGTCACAGGTCAAAATTGTGGTAAAGAAATGTTTATTAGACAATGCTTTAACATCCGAGAAAGTACCTAAAGACTAATGTTTTTCACAGACTCTACAGCATGGTTAACATCTTCATGTATCTACTGCAGGCCAAGGTCTGGTGCTAAAGTTTTGCAGTTCTGGAAATAGACTTAGCACCAAATCTAGCAGTGATTAAAGAAGTTGTATTGCTCTCTATTACCCGCACCCTGTCCCAATTCTTCTACTGATATTGAGGTATGTTATAGGTTGACTTGAAATAAGAAAATTTATTTGTTAGCCTATATTTAGAGAAAAAGTATCATATAACCTGTAGGACTATTACATTGAAGTCTTAGTGAGGCTTCATGAACCCTACAGCAGATGAACTCCCTCTGTTGACAGCTTGAGTGGTCTCTCAGGTGGTTCAAAAACTCTTACCCTAAAAGTGCTGGTCAAGCCTGGTCAAATTTTGCTTCAAGAACTATGGCTAATATACTTAATATATTAGTTAGAGTTGTAACGGGCAATTTTCTGTTTTTCCCTATTTTTCTATGTATCTATCTGGCCATTAAAGTTTTGGTACAGTATAAACATTGTAATTCATATGTACCTCTTGTAAATAATGCTTTTGTATGTTGCCAGAACCTTTTCTGTAGGGCTCATATTAATATTACTAATGGAATATCTATTACGCTTCATTGATAAGGATGCAACATTCAATATAAATGGATCCTATCCTAGAAAGGCATAGAATGCTTTCCATATTTTGATCCAGGAAATTGTATCAATTAGTATCAATTGTTTGCACGATATTTGTTCTTTCCTCACTTTTAACTTACAAACTCTGATGTTTCCCTAGGTGACAATATGTGAAATTTAAAAACTTTTTATTTCCCAGACTTCTTTGCAATAAAGATTTCTCTGTGACTTTGCTGCAACTAATAAGGAATAAACTAAAGTTTGCTGAGGATTTTTCAGAAAAATTTCTTTCTTCTTTGTCATTTTCTTTTCTCTTTTGCATAAAAGACTGATTTGATAGCTAGAACTATTGCTTCCATCATGGAAACATGAGTTAATGTAATATCACATATCAAGGCTTTAATATACACATGAGCCACTGACCTCAAACTAAGAACAGCTGCTTTCCAGAATTTTTGTTACATAGAAAAAAACAAATATATGCACATATAATTTGCTTATAGGTCTGTTTGTGTTTTCATTTACTCATAGGCCATTACTATCCCTCACTAATAGAGTAATGTTGGTCCCAAGGGATATTTAAAGTAACTGATAGGATAAAGATGATGATAGTAGTGTTCCTTTGCTAAATAAGAGTTGCTGAAAATATTTGGGGTTTAATAAATGTTATTTGTTTGTGTTACTTCTTACATAGTCTAATGTGCTAAGATGCATTCATTCCTGAAGATGAGGCTCAATTATAATATTCCAGCCTGATTTGATCAGTTTTATCAAGGAGCTTCTGCTGTGCCTTGTGTTCTGTGGAATAATAGTCCAAATTTAGGAAAACTCCATATAAAAATAAATATAAGAGAGGAAATGAAGAGATAAATGCAAATAATTCTATTGTCAAGCAGTGGGAAAGAGCTTGGCTCAGCTTGGGGTTCTTCCGGAGAAAGACAGCTCCTCAACTGAACTATTTTTCCTTTATTTATACATCTACATTCACTTATTTCTTTACACTAGTTTGTACAAGTTTCTCTTGGTCTATATGCATAACTTATTTTTTGAATAGTTGGCCAATTAAACATGATATGCTTGGAATGGGAGAGCAATATTACCTGGAACAAAATAAATAAAAAATGAATAAATAAATAAATGAACTAGGAATTAAAATAAATTTTAGATTTATAATCCCTGTGCTACAATCAGCTGAACTAATTAGCCATAAACCAGATTGTATCAAGGCCTGTGTGTATAGTGTAAATAGCCCTTTTCGAAAGCATGCTAAAATAGCTAAATAAATGACCCCTCAGACTTGAAAACTATATATCTAACAATACATCCACACACTTTTCATCTTCATGGTGGGCTGTGAATGCATCCAGGCATGCAGGGAAAGGAAGGAATTCCCTCTCCCCACTTTGCATCCTCAATCAGTACCTTTTGAGTAAAGTTCTAAAGACATCCCTGACATGCAGCTTCTGGACAAGTACCGTATGTAGACCTTGAATGAATGTGAGGTTCCATAGAAACCACAACCTTGTGGGAATTTGCTTTGCCCAGTTGTCTTAGAAGACTCTCCATATTTAAAGTAGAACAGTAAAATATGTCTGTAATGCAGTTCAGTTTCTGGAGATTTCTCCCTTTTACTTATCCAAAACTAAAACTTATAAAAGTTAAAGAAAAGAGAGATGCAGCCATTTCCTGAAATGGAAAAAAAACTCACCTATTATTTATGTGTTTGTTTTTCTAGGTAAGTACGGGACAGAATTTGAGTTCTGAAATTTTATTATGTATTTGAGCAACACTTCCCTATTTTTGTGTAGTAATGTACAAAATTATTTTGTCATTGAAATATAGGAAACTTAGCCATTTTGCTAATAAGCATTACAGTGAAATACACTCGTGACTTTGACTATTCCTATTTTCAAGCTGCATTTGTTCAGTAGGAAGGAAACATGCTTTTCAAACAGAGGATGTTGTCAGATTACACGTTTGATATTGAAGATTCTTTAAATTGATTGTCTGAGCTGATGAGCATTCCAAAGTGTAGAGTGGTTATAGTCTTAGAGCCTTAAATACTGGTTTCTGGTTAGCAAATGATGGATGATAATTCTTTTTCTTCAGATGTAGGATAAATCACTAAAGAAAAATTGCTTTATCCCATTATTGAGAGATATTTAAGTAACATTATCATTTAAAATGTGTTTTTAAGTATACTATTGAAGAAAAAAGCAAAAATGAAAAGGCATTCTATTATAGTAGCATGCTGATAAGCTGCTCTATCACTTTTGCTTCTGTTAAGATGGTACATTTTTCTCTTCTCATTTATATAAACCTCTTTCAAAATAACATATTTTAGACTATCTTATGAAACTGTGTCCCTGTGACAATTTTATCCTTAGCACTTTATTTCTAGGGACACCATACATAATTTTAAAGATATATTTATGATATATAAAGATATGTTTATCTCAGAAACCTTATATATGGAAATTGAAGTATAGAAATATGTAGAAAGAGCCTACTTATAAAGTAGGGAAGGACAAATATTTTTCTTATAAACAGTAGTTCTATTTGTTTTTCAAAGTTATTAAGACTATGATGATATAGTACCTTAGAGGAAGCAGTTTGAAAAATGTGATTGAAATAGTGGTCAGATCTTGAGACATACATTCATTGGATATAAGTTATGGGTGTGATTGCTGCCCTCCTCTGTCTTCAGTCAGTTTCCTCATTGGATCTTTCCTATTGCAAGCAGATTCCCCAACATCTTAGCACTTGGATATACCTCTGAGATATGGTTCAAACACTATTGCATGTTTCTGTTAAGATATTGCATTGTGGTTATATACTACTATCATTTATGCCAACAGTGGAAGGTTGTTGATTGTGATGCACTAATAGCTCTTGGCCCCAGAGTCAGCCATCTCTATCCCCTTGCAAGTTATAATGCAAAGCTTGGAGGTTACTATAGTTCAAATATCCAACTATAGTTCAAATATCCCACTTCTAAGGAAGAGCCCATCTAGTGTTTAAGCAGATAACATAATTTCTCAACTTATATTCCAATAATGCTGATAGATCAGGAACATATTTGTAGTCATAAATATATATACATATATGTACATATATATATATACACACATATATGTACATATATATATATATATATAAACTCTTCAAACTAGTAGAGTTAAAGAAAGGAGGATTTTGGATTTACTAACACACAAATTCTATGAGTAAATTTTTCAGTTCTGGAAAGAACTCTTAGCAATCGGAATTTGATATTTTAATTAGGTTGTTATAAAGGTTTAAAGGTGTCTCCAAAATCAAATTATAAAAATAAATTATATAATATTACATAAATTGCTTTAGACAAATTTTTAGCTTAAATATAAAGTTAGACAAACTTTTAACTTTATGCCTTCCCCTTTATTATGTTGTTTAAAATAGAAAATCTATAGTGAATATCAGCTACAATATTTCACTATGAAAATATGTGTTATCAATATAAAGGTAAATGATCAATAACTATTATAACTGTGAAAAAAATAAATAGTTGCTTATAAGGTGAAATAATCACAATTAATTAATTCTAGCAATAAGAAAACATTTGTAGGTATTTAAGGAAGTTTATCAGATATGAGCATACTTTTAAAAATTTAACTAAATGTATTTATAACTATATAAAGTATTAATGGTCTTAGTTGAGAATCACCAAGTTCTAATATAGTGTACTTGACTTTAAAATATTTTAGATTTATGTTGTGTACTTTTCTTTAAATCCTTACATAGCAATTAAAGCCAAGCAACAACTTAATAGTAAGTAGAATGCCATCTTTCAAATTCTTTTGGTGAACTTATAAAAAATTCATGTTGTTTTATAATACTGTATGAGCTGATGCAGAATTACCGGGGATTGGCAGGAGGAGTCTATTCTTAGTACAAAGCAGCTGTGTTTATTAAGTAAAATTTGTCATTATAACTGCAAGTATATTTTGATTAAATTTATTATATCTGAAGTCTTTTATTAATCTTTTCATATAAGAAAGAATTACAAAAGTCTACTTTTCAAGACTTTATCACTTTGAGAAATAATTGGCCACATGCATTAATTTTCAATAGCTATGTTTATAAATGAGGTTATAACCTGTTAGGATACAAACACTTCAACAACATAATAATTATGCCTATTAATGGAACTTCAGTTTAATCTGCCAGGGGAAGATATACAAATAATTGATGAAAGTTATCAACTAACACTTTTATTGGTAAAAATGTCATTTTTATTTTTGAGACAGAGTATTGCTCTGTCACCAGGCACCAGGCTGCGGTGCGGTGGTGTGATCTCGGCTCACTGCAACCTCCTCTTCCCGGTTTCAAGCAATTCTCCTGCCTCAGCCTCCCGAGTAGCTGGGTCTGCAGGGATGCACCACCACGCCCAGCTAATTTTTATATTTTAGTAGAGTCGGGGTTTCACCGTGTTGGCCAGGATGGTCTCAATCTCTTGACCTCGTGATCCACCTGCCTTGGCCTCCCAAAGTGATGGGATTACAGGCATGAGCCACCACACCTAGCAAAAATATCATTTTTTATTAAATATATTTACCCCATTTTGGAAGTGTCTTCAGTTGCATGAAATAGGTTATATATTATAAATGTATCTTTATGTTACCTTCTATGGAAGTTATATTTCCATAGAATTCTCTTATTGAAGAATGAAACATGTTATTATCTTTTAAAAAACCTGTGGTGATATGTTTGTTTAAAATTACAGTTGTCAAAACAAAAAAATATATAAAGAATAACAAAATTATATTCATTTAGAATGTAATAATGCTATTGAACTTTTTCTTTATTCACAATTCTTTTTATTTGTGTATTATATAAAATATATCTAAAGGGATAAGAATCAGAAAATACACACAATGCATGGATTTATATTAACTCTTTAATAATCAATAGACAATTATTGAAAATGCATTTCCTTTAAGAGTTTGGAACATATAATCCTTTTAGGATTAAATGAAATAATATACATAAAGGTCTTGGTTACCCTATAGTATTGGAAATTTGTAACAGTTAAAAAAAAAAGTTTCATTAATTGGATAAGCTTTTGTATGGAAATGGCAGGAACTGACTTCTTTCCTTTCAGTTGTCCTGTTCTTTCATAGTATCTTTAATCAAGGCAGCTTAGATTGATGTTACAATCCTTTCCTTATATCAGCATTTAAAGAATCAGTCTTACAGGGCACTATCTATGGGAATAAAATAGTATAATTAAGTCCTGTTTTATGCCCTAAAGCAGACAAGTAAAGGAAGCATATGGAAAATAGTCTCTTTTTCATCCTTGGGTCAATGTGTACTGCACATTAATGTTTAATGCTTTCTTTTTTTACTTGGTTCAATTTTATCGCGCATGAACATGAGCGAGTAATTGCAGGAGCTAAAACTAGGCAAGCTTTCCCATATACCTCTCCCAGTGCACTGACCTGCAACACCCCTGGTATTTCATTCCTTGGCCTCTGCTAAGGGGAGCCTGCCAGTCATTCTAAATTGTGCCAAGCTGCATAGTAGTTTTAGGATATGAAAACATTCATTAAGTTCTAGTTTGAGTCTACACACCACTTCATATTACTTGTAAGCAAAGCCAAATTTCAGTCTCAGCCTTGAGAGTTCTATGCTTAAACAAATAAACAAATAAAAATTACCACATTCTTTTTTAGCATGGAAAAATGCAACCACCTAACCACTGGATTTGGAACACATTACAACTTTTAGCCTAAATTATAATATTAACTACAAATGTAAACTAAACATGTAGGAATGGATGAAAAGAAGCCAGCAAAATGAGATATTTTCAGATATATTGGTTAAAAACTCTGAAATGACTACTTAGCATATTATACATGGGAAAAGGAATAACAAAAGATAATTTAGTGGTTTGAGTTGTTTAAGTCTTCCTCATACAAGATTCAGAAAGATGGTAGGCACATGCAGACTAATTGAGGATAATGGAATTTAGGACTGATAATTCAGAATTTCTGACTTTTACACTGAACTCTAAAAGAACAATATGGCTGGGTCCAGTGGCTCATGCCTGTAATCCCAACATGCTGGGAAGCTGAGGTAGGTGGATCACTTTAGGTGAGGAGTTCGAGACCAGCCTGGCCAACATGGTGAAACCCTGTCTATATAAAATATACAAATTAGCTGGGCATGGTGGTGCACACCTGGAGTCCCAACTACTCTGGAGGCTGAGGGAGGAGAATTGCCTGTACCCAGGAGGTGGAGGTTGAGTGAGCCAAGCCCGTGCCTGTACTCCAACCTGGGCAACAGAGCAAGATTCCATCTTGAAATAAACAAGCAAACAAACAGTTTGCCTCGGTATGTTGATTTAGTTTATCTGAACATGAAGAGTTCCAGAGAATTATTTAACCCATTGTTGCTTAATTGGCATACAGTAATAATAATGATTATTGTGGATACCCCACAGAGGCAAGATGAACCCCTTGCCTAAAATTTGAGATGTGAAGATTGATGATGCCACATGTACAACAAGAAATGATGAAATTCTTATGACTTATTATGAGGCTATCTGGGAAATGGAGAGCTGCTTCCAAAGCAGGTCTGAAAATGTCTTGACAGAGAACAAGAGGGGCCACAGCCATGGGTTTTGATAGTGGTTAGTGGGTAGAACCAAGATGAGGGGCTTGTGTGTTCACAGATGAGGACTTTTGTGTAGTTTTAACTTCCAAGTTGGCACCAAAAAGGTGGCACAGAAACTTTCGTATCAATTTGGCCCTGTTTGGGGCAGAAGGATGAATGGAGTCATGGGATTTGAAAGCTGTCAGCAGTCAAACATACAAGATGGAGTTAGACCCTTTATTAAAATGATAAACAATAATGATAAATTCAAATGCTGTTTTCTCTTGAAAGGATCGTCCCTAATTTTACCTATATAAATAAGTGCAAGATCTGGATGCAGAGAAAGGGTTATTTTCAGTTCTCAGGAGCATTTGCATTAATGTGGAAAGAGTGATGCTTTGGATCTAGGGAAGGGCCAACACCAAAACTTGACTCCCTGGATAAGGTCCTCCAGGCACAGGCTGGTGACCCAGGAAATAACTACATAACTGAGTGTTAGAAGTTTAGTATTTATAAGCACCTTAAACTTCTGAGAAAATAAGGTAGAAGAAGCTCGTTTAATAAATTCCATGATACTACATATCAAGATTCAAGATATATACCAGGATTTTCAATGATAAGATCTGTATCCTCAAAACATAATTTAAAATACATTTGTTACACATTTTAAGAAAAAAATAAGATTATGTCTCAAGTCCTTTATATGATTTGGTTTGGAATCTAAAAGATAATCTAAAAGATGAGTAACTTGAAAGAATTTATTAAGTACATCCTATATATGGGAGAACTTAACAAAATGCAGGCGAGATGAAATGGAAGAATCAATGTTTCTGTCTTAAATAATTTATAGTAGGATCAGAAAACCAATCATATAGGAGAACTGGAATGGAATCATCATAAAGAAATCGTATAAAGATTGTATTTTTCAAATGTGGCAAAATTGTGTGTATACAGAGAGGTATTAATCAAAGAAAACTCCTGAAAATAATTTATTTTTATTCAAGTCTAGAAGAAAGTAAATAGTTACAGATGCTTAGATGAAGAATAGAGAGGGGGAAATATGAACAAAGCTTTGAGAACAGAAATGTTTTTCTCCATCATCACTTTCTTTACAGAAGCACTCCTCCTCTTTTTCTTGTGAACAAGATAGGGCTTTCTCACCTCTCTATCCACAGTGCAGTCTCATGGCCAAGGATAGATAAGCCAAACAGATCCTCCTATTTATTTGAACACAGAGACTGGGTAGGAATAGGCACTGTGATTCAAGCTGGGCCAATCAGAATTAAGCAATTTGATTAAGACTATATGAGTAGATCTAAGCATAAACTCAGATTCAGGTCTGTCTGATGTCAGGGAGCCGGGTTTTATATTCTACACCAGAGGTTCCAAATTTTAGTTAGAAGGCTTGTTAAAACGTAGATTGCGAGGTATCATCCTCAGAATTTCCGATTCAGTTCCACTGGGTTGGGGCCTGGGAATCTGTATTCCTAACATGCTTCCTGGTTATACTATACAGGCGCTGATCTGGCAACCATCTTTAGAATACCTGCATAATGGAATAAGGAAGAGCCTGAAATGCTCATTTCAGTTTAAGTCATGTAAGATTTAGTTATTAGGAAACTTTTATCAGATTATTTGAGAGAATTTGAGGACATTATGATGAGAAATATAAATATGGATATAATCAGAAACTCACTGAAGGCGTGTTCACTGAAGGAGAAAAACATACATTAGCTAAATAGTTGAAGGAAAACATGTAAAGAAAAGCACAAAAATTTAATGGATAAGAGAAGAAATAGTCAATGGGTTGACAGCTCAAGAAAAAAACAGTTTAAAGAAAGAGTTAAAGTAAATACTGAAAGTCATTGCAGTTTCAATTTTAACAATTTTTAGTTTATATTAATGCCCAGTTTTATAGCTATTTTTTAGCCAATTATGATTTTACATATTTAATCTCACATTATAAAAATAAGTACAACACAAATTAACAGCAGCAAAAACAAGTTCAAGAACAAAAATAGGAAACAAACAGAATGTGCTGTTGAACTCTTCAACAGAATTTGGAATTAGAGCTGACATTAACAAATCAGTGTGTGAAGAAGGCTGAATTGTGAGAGATAGCATGTCAGCTCTAGAATAAACTCTCTTAAGCCACTTAGATTTTTCAAGTCATTTCTTTCACATAAGAAATACATTGTTAAACCACATGACCTAATTTAGTGATTATAATCTGATTGATTTTGCTATGTATTTGGTGACAATAGTCCTCTAGTTTTTAGAATTATTTATCTCTGAAAAGGAGTGAATGCTGTTCATCCCACAGAATGCTATTTCAGAGCTGGAAAAGAAATGCCCAACTCAATTATGAGAGAGTTTGAGATTCCCCAGAAGGAAAAGGAGCTTTGAAGCTTTCATTTGAAATACTTAATAACCGTACTGCTTTACTATTAGTTGCTGGCTTAGGTGAAACTCTAGTAGCTGGAAATAAAGCATTGTCAATTACTAATTAGATTTAAAAGAAAATTGGTATCATGAAATAGGGCATGATCCGATGGTTACATTCAAACCTCAGGTAGAAGAAGAGGAGTTCTGAGGTATTAACCTCACATTTAATGAGACAGCTGACTTTTCGCTTATGTTTTTATTCTCTGCAGTTTACTCTGGGCCAATATTTATGCAAGCAATGCATTCTTTGTTAAGCAGGAACAGGCAGTGCTTATCAGCGTGGAGTGTGCACTTCTTACACTCAGAACTGCATAGTTCCAACAAAACGTAACCAGAAAGCACATAGATTGAGTCATTCTTAATCTACTTGTAATGGATGGTATTTAGGTAAACAGACCTAGTAGGCTAGGGAATTTTATTGAAATTTACTTAAAATTATTATTATGAAATTTCTCTTAAACATGAAAATAATAAATGTATGAATTAGTCTAGATTTTAACTTAAGTTGTATTTTTATGATTGATTCAACAGCAGCAGAACAAAAAAAGAAATATTGAAAGGACGAGGAGGAAAGGGATAAAGCAGAAATGAGAAGAAACCAATAAAATTCTGTGACTTCAAGAGAATTTCTCTGAATCACCCAATTTTTTAAATATTCAGTATTTGTGCACAGATGATGTTACATTTATATTTATACTTTTTCCCTATATTATTGCTCTAATAATTCACCCATATATGTGTATCACAGTAAGATCTGGAGTTTCTTAAACAGATATATTCCTTGGCACTACCTTTGAAGAATTTTTATTCTATGGATTAGGATTTGGTCAGGAATCTACATGGTAGTCTAGCACCCCAACCGCTCACTCATTCTGTGATTCCTTTGTGAGAGGTTTGCTAAGCACTGGGAAAAAACTCTTTTATACCCTCTTCACTGTTATCATTTCCCCAATCCTTTCATTTGATTTTTGAAGCCCAAAACCAACTGTTTGAGTATTAAGACAAGCATACCTGTGTGAACCCTATATCTATTTTCCCACTGTGTGACAATAGAGGCCATAAAAAGGTAAAAGGGTATCTTGGGACATATTATACCGTATGCTTGGATTCACCTACAACAGGGAGAGTTGCTGACATAATGCTAGACATCAATTTTCAACTTGCTGCACACAGTTTTATGAGACTGAGATGAGCTGCTGTTTTCTCTTATAATGATGTTTTATATGTAATGAGCGAAGTCAAATATAGTATACTTACTTAATGGTTGTCAACCATGACATCCCTGTGAAATATCCCTGTGGCTTTATATATTGGCTTTTTTTTTTTTTTTTAAGAATTCTGTAAAAACTCTTGCTGTGGTGACTTGATTATTTCATTTTATGGGAAACAATATACATTTTCCAATGCCCATTATCAAAGCACTTTTTCGTTAGACACTTTTGTTAAAGAAGTTGGCATACAGTAAGCTCACCAGATCACAAATAAATGGCATTGTTGAAACAGCTCACCACAGTAAGTAGATGTAAATTTTCTAATGAATCAGCCGCAAGCCATAAATATTTAGTTTGTTTAAGGGGGAGAATGAGTTGTTAAAATGGATTTTCTATGCTGAAATTTGAGAATCATCAAGATGAAGCAAACACAAACAAAGTAACATTTGGACTTTTCCCCTCAATTTTTTTTTTACTTGAAAACCTGACTGAAATCCAGTATTCAACATTAAAACAGCAATCTGCTGCAGAGTGGATGAATTTGTGATAAATGGTCCCTTGAGGTTTATAAAACATATTCTCTATAAAACAAGCCACAATATGTTTCTTCACATTAGTCAGTTCCTGACATTCAGGCTGCTGAAGCTCCAGTCCACTGTTGGTACCTGCCATCCCCCAGCTGTAAACAACTCTTTGTTTATAGCAGCAAAGCTCATACATCCATTTCAAGGCTTTAGAGCGATAAAAGGCTGACTCCCTACATAAACTGAAGTGGGCTGCAATGTTGTTATTTTGTTTATTGCTCTTTTATTGCAGTGGTCAAATAGTTCCTTTGAGACCAGACACCAGTTTTGTGCCATCTGCACAGTCAGTGTCAGAAAACTTGTGTCAACTGAATCACTGTGGAAAATATTTATAATGAGAGGTCTAATTAAATGAAATGTCTCTCAAATTGAAGCAGAAATGCAGATGATTAATAGCAAATTAAAAGTAATCTGCTATCTTCTTTTCTTCTTAATAGATAGTAACATTTGCCTTTGGTTATCTTGAAGGGCATGACTTGTGTCTGCCACCCTAACAAGGACAAGTTAAATAAAAATTTGGTCCTACTGTGTTAAGGTTTTCTGTTTCTATTGTGAAATTTATATCTAAATGCTTCTGAATAATTTTAATCACATATTTATGTTAATGGGCTATACATACCTACCCAGGAAGCTCATATCAAAACCTTTGTTTAGCCTTCAAGTATGTTGTCTGAATTAGAAAGATCAAACACCAAATCATAATTTTAAAAGTAAAATTTGGTCACACAGTTATATTTAAATAAAAGAAAATGTTTTATCATGAAGGTTAATAATGGATGATGTAATATGTTTTCTTCCAGACCAAATCATTGCATTTTAATTTGAAATAGGGAAATTTATCTAATATGCTGCATTTTAAGTTTTAACTTTGGAAGATGGTCGCATAATATATTTTTAACATCTTTTTAGAAATCTGATATTAATGTTTAAAAGATATGAAAAGAGTATTGCCATCTTTGAATCATATTACAATACACTGCTGACATAATCCTTAAACAATCTGACAATCATAGTAAGGGTTTCCCTTAATAAAATATTTTTTAGAACTCCTCTAAAAAATTTAAAACTTTCAGTGGAATTGGTTTCAAATAAATATACGTTTCACTGTGAATATTGAAAAAGAATAACAAATATTTCTTATTTATTAATTATATAAATTGTTCCCTTAGAAAAAAATAGAGTACAAATTTAACTTTTAACTGAGCAATTTTAATCAAAAATACTTCCTAATTAAAAAGAAAGATGAAACTTGTTATGTATCATGAAATGCTTATAAAATAGTGTTTTCCTTATAAAAGAGGGCACTAGTTTTCAGATGAAAGTATATATCAAATATGGCTTTAAAAACATAGATAATAATGAAAAGTTTTTAATTTAATATTATATTCATACAAGCCAGTGAATTCTTTAAAAAAGCTCTTAATCCTCTGATTTATACAATAGGGTGCATATTAATGAAGATGGAGGTGTTCATATTATAATTATTATTATTTATAGGTGTGTGATATGAAGTTTATGTGTACCACACTCTTTAATATATTACTGAAAAAGAAAACAAAAATTAGACTAATTTCAACACACTGGAAATAAATCAACAAAGTAAGACTCAGTTAGACAGCTGAGTGTATATAGTCACTCTATGATTGTAAATTTCATCCCCAAAGAATTTTCTCATGTACAAATAAAGACACAATGTAAGGATATTTTTTCTTGTCAACATCTAAATACATAAGCGATGTACAATGGCTGGATTGTCTTAGTTCAATTTGTGTTGCTGTCACAGAATTCCTGAGACTAGATGATTTATAAAGAAAATAAGTTTATTTAACTCACCATTCTGGACCAGAAGGTTTACAACTGAGCAGTGACATCTGGTGAGGGCCTCAGTCTGCATCCACTTATGGAGAAAAGCAGAAGTGGAGCTTATGTGTGCAAAAAGATCATGTGGGAGAGAGGAAGCTGGTCAGCAAAACCCAGGATGCCAGACTCGTTTTAATAACCCAAGAACTAATCTATTCCCCGGAGAACTCACACCATCTAGGGGGCATTGGAGGGCATGATCTATTCATGAAGGACACTTATGACCCAAATAATTTCCTCTTTGCCCTACCTCCCAACACTACCACATTGGGAATCATATTTCAGTGTGAGTTTTGGTGGGGACAAACTAAAAAAATAGCAAATGGCTTTCTGAAAATTTACATGAGGTGCCATAAAACTGAGGGATCAGATAAATACATGAAAACCACAGCCTAAGAGAATTTCAGTCTTGAAGCATTACATTTTGTTCCAAGAGTCCTTACACACAAAGTAAAAAAGAAAACTATTATTTATTATGCAATGCTCATTGCTTAAAAGAATAAAACCTGTTTTTTAGGAGCGATTCCCTGGTACAATATTTTTAAAGAAATATCTAGTATTATATATCTACACACACATATATATATAGTGTTAAGGTTTTATACATATATGTTATATGTATATAGGGGATTTTTATATCACAACCATGGATTTCAACAGGTCATACAAAAGGCGCACAAACACTTCTTCTGGCCATTTGGAGAGGGTCATTTATATTTATTTATTTATTTTAGGAACACCAACCAATGTGTCATTTGTTCATTTTTTGCATTTGAAGTACTTTTCGGTGACATCCTTGGCCTGAGATTCTTTGCCATACTGCTTAACGACTATATAACTACAACCAACCACTTTATGAGGTTGCCCTCTCTGTGAGTTTTACAGAGACCTGCCCATTTCCTCCATTTGTTGTTGTCATGGACCTTAATTAGAGTGATTTGATGTTCAGCTCACAAGGCCTCCACTAACTTGACATACATAAATTCATCATAGCTGGATGCAAACCCATAAAGATGGGTGTGACACTAAAGTAATCTAAAAGCTTATATGCCTCTGCAACACACATCTACTTAAAATTCCATTAATTTAAATTAATGCTTGTTTTGCAAACTGCTAAATGAAATTAGGCTCCCCAACAAGTGCGAGAGTCATTTTAAAATAGAGTATTAAATGAATTACATGGCATGTAACACAATTATTCCCACTATTAAATAAGGTTAACGTTGATCACTTGGTTAGCGCAGGTTCTGTTGGAATTCTCCATTGGAAAGTTACCATTTTTCACTTTACAATAAGTGGAAAATTATTGCACTTCTTTGAAAATGCAAATTTGTTGCAATGCGACTGATACATCAAGAAATTATTCCAGCACAACTACAATTGTGTTTGTTTATTTGTGATTTTCGTCATTGAGAAACACTAAATGGACACAGAAAATTGCACCAAATTGAGTCAGGGTATGTAGGAAGACACAAAACACATACATGCATACACCTTAAAGCCAGCCATATTTGATATTACAACTTTGTATCCAAGTCAGAGAACTTTCCTTTCACCACTTCACAATGATTTACAAGCTACAATTCTTCGAACACCCATGACTATAGGCAAATTTCAAGTCTTTTTCAAGGTAAAGTGATGTATTTATTGTAGTTCATGTATTTCTTCATTATTTAGTATGCTACCATTTTTATTAGCTCCCATCTGTTTTAATCTGTCACTGATACTGTCTTTGAGTGTTCTGTCTCTAATTCATCTCCCCATTATCCCTATGTTTTTTATTGTGCATTTTTGCATAGTATGGTCATTTTTAGAAACAGTCTGTTATAGCAGAACTGACTGTATTATGCTATAGATGCTTTAAGGCTGTGTATATATCCTATTTTCTATCAAAATTTTATCCACTGGCTGGGCACAGTGGCTCATGCCTGTAATCCTAGCACTTTGGCAGGCAGAAGAGGGTAGATCACTTGAGGTCAGGGGTTTGAGACCAGCCTGGCCAGCTTGGTGAAACCTCATCTCTGCTAAAAATACAAAAATAAGCTGGGCGTGGTGACTTGCAACTGTAATTCCAGCCACTCGGGAGGCTGAGGCAGGAGAATTGCTTGAACCTGGGAGGTGGAGGTTGGGGTAAGCAAAATCGTACCATGGCACTTTAGCCTGGGTGACAGAGCTAGACTCTGTTTAAAAATAAATAAATAAATAAATAAATAAATAAATAAATAAATAAATAAATAAATAAAAATTATCTACTGATTTTAGCATCTATTACCTGTATCGATTAATTATAACTATGGTGGATTTAGCAGGGCATTTTTTTCTAATATCATCTACCTTTACTAGTGGTAGTCTGCTGTAAGGATGAACTTTCACTGTTCTTCTGTTTATTTATTTTCATTTTAGTTCACTGTCATTATTTATTTTGCTTGTCAGATTTCCTAAATTAAGCCTGAGAGTTCTTTTAATCTGGCTGCTATTATTATTATTATTTTGCCATATTCCCATTATTTACTGAGCTCTATGTGACTTTCTCACACAGCTTACTATATTGCTGGCTCATTGTATGCTTTCCCTGAATCAGCAATGGGATCAGTTACTATTTGTTATTGACTTCTTTTTCTGACAATGATACTTAGCATTCAGAACCTGGTAAGTGTGCTAATTGCTATTAGGGGCAATGCAGGGGACACTTGTTCTGAAAAAGTATACTTTTTGCAAGACAAAAGTGAGTTTGTAGGAAAAATGCACTCTATTTGCATGGGGTTTAAACTTTTGCATTTCTTACTTTTCATAAATTATAATTTTATAATTTTTTCCTGTAAAATGCCTAATTTGGTACACCCCTATTTTTGCCACTAGACATTTTTAAATAATGAACTGAGTATAAAAACTGCTCTTGAACCCATGGATATATAGATTAATTTTGAGTCTAATATCAGGCCACAGGAATTTCAGGCTGCAAGAAAAATATAATTTTACTATAGACTTTATTTTAGAAGATGTATTCTCTAAATATTCTTAGCTATGAGTGTCAATCACTGTAATAAGCTTTTAAAAAAATTTTTTTTATTTGATTTTTTTTTGAATCTTTAACTTCTGGGATACATGTACAGGACTTGCAGGTTTGTTATATAGATATGCATGTGCCATGGTGGTTTGCTGCCCCCATCAACCTGTCATCTAGGTTTTAAGCCCCACATGCATTAGGTATTTGTCTTAATGCTCTCCCTCCTTTGCCCCCACCCCCTGACAGGCCCCAGTGTGTAATGTTCCCCTCCCTGTTTCCATATGTTCTCATTGTTCAACTCCCACTTATGAATGAGAACATGCGGCGTTTGGTTTTTGTTCCTGTGTTAGGTTGCTGAGAATGATGGCTTCCAAATTCATCCATGTCCCTGCAAATGACATGAACTCATTCTGTATTATTTATTATTATTATACTTCAAGTTCTGGGATATATGTGCAGAGCATGCAGATTTGTTACATAGATATACATGTGCCATGGTGGTTTGCTGCACCCATCAAGCCATCATCTACATTAGATATTTCTCCTAATGCTATCCCTCCCCATCGCCCTAGCCCCTGACAAGCCCTGGCGTATAATGTTCCCTTCCCTGTGCCAAAATGTTCTTGTTGTTCAACTCCCACTTATAAATGAGAACATGCGGCGTTTGGTTTTTGTTCCTGTGTTAGGTTGCTGAGAATGATGGTTTCCAGCTTCATCCATGTCCCTGCAAAGGACATGAACTCATCCTTTTTTATGGCTGCATAATATTGTATTCGATGGTGTATATATGCCACATTTTCTTGATCCAGTCTGACTTTTCTGGGCATTTGGGTTGGTTCCAAGTCTTTGCTATTGTGAATAGTGTTGCAATTAATGTACATGTGCAGGTGTCTTTACAATAGAAAGAGTTATAATTCTTGGGGTATATATCCAGTAATGGGATTGCTGGGTCAAATGGTATTTCTGGTTCTAGACCCTAGAATAGTTGAGTTCCTGCATTTAAAAGAGATATGTGAATGCATCAGCCAAAATAAATCAAGGATATCCAAGTTCTATTCTGTTTTCATTGTCATGAAAATGAATGATTTTATAGCATGAACAATTTAAAAAGAAAAAACTAAACTAGGAACTTCACTAAACCTAAACCATAATTTTTTTAGGCACATCTGTAATTCTTAATTAAAAAAATCAGTATCTCTCTTTCCCTCCACCACAAAACTAACTCTATCCACACAAACATACATAGATATAAATCTGTTTTAATTATGTTTAATTTCTTTTAAAAACTTGAATATGAATGTATAATTATAAAAGCATCATTTTATTATGGATAAACAAGCAATTGTTAGAAAATATTTAAAGACAGTTACAGTGAACTCTCAATTGCCTTCAGAAGAAGTCAAGGTAATAAAAGCAAAATATATGCCAATGTTAATTAATGCCTAAATTACTGGGCAAGGAGTGTGTCAACTTATGTGCCTGCCAGTTAGGTGATCAAGCATCTATTTACACAGCATCAGTTGTCAATGTGTGCTGGCCGTTGGGCTAGGCCCTGAGTATGCAGATAATACAAATGCTATACTTTGTATATATTTTACTAGAATACATATTCCTAAATTTGATATTCTTGTGGTGGCAAAAGATGTTATAATATACTGTAACAGGTTCCATAGTGGAGGTGGTCTCCACATTAACAGTAGTACCTAACAGTGTAGCATGTATTATGTGTCAGGTACTGTTTGAAGCATTTATGTATCTGAACCCAATTTACTCTCTTGACATTCCTAAGAGGTAGATTGGCAGATGTGGAAACTGGAGGTGGGAAGGTCCAGAGAGTCTGACCAACTCATGCACAGATGTGCAGCAGGTCTGTGGTAGAACTTGGAATCAGACCCAGGATATCTGGCTGGAGCATCTATGTTTTTGACGGTTTCTCTCTATGGCCTCATGATGAGAACAATAAGAGAGAACCATTTCTTCTGGGAGGATTAAGAGCAGGATTCATTGTAGAGATCTGCATCAGGTGCCTGCCCTTGCTGAGCTTTCAACTCAGTGTGTGTATATTACAGGGTGTGATTTGAAGAACTCTTGTCAGGGTTTTGTGAGAAAGGACATTGATTCAATGGAAGGTTTAGGCTATGATTAGTTTTCATTTTGAAAATTATTATCAATATTTACTATGGATTATTTAGAATACAGTGTATATAAAAGCTAGGAAACTATAATCAAGGATAATTCACTTGAAAGCCACGTAATTATCTTTCTCATAATGCCATAAATATTGAATATTCAACTGTTAACTACACAGAATTAATTATGTCCATAAGTAATTATTGCTAAAGAAAAATCCCATTCTTTGATATAATGACTCTACATATTACATAAACTTAGAAAGCAAATCGTTCTAGTTAGTGTTAACAAAATTATCGGTGTGAATCTTCTTATGATGATTAAATTTGCAGATCCTTAAGAGTTGATTGAATTTTAGGGGAAATTCTCAGATTAACCTTCTGTTGTTTCATTTTATAGTGTTTTACGTCTCTGGTATTGTCTGTGTTTTTAAGCTATTCTACATGAATTTACCTTGATGCTTTCTAAATTTTATGAAAATGTACCAGCCATTTATGGCTTTTCTTTGGAGTTGTTTTCTTCCAGTCTACCTAATGCATATGGAATTAGCTTATGCTTTTATTCTTAGTTCCTCTTTGTTACTGGATGCATCATCTGCATTCAGTAGTTCATGTGTTTTGAAATAGACCCCCCAAGCTGTGTCACTAATTATGGGTACCTAGTCTCTTATCTTAGTTGTTTGAGACAGGCTGTTTGAGGCATTCTTTATTGCATCAGTCATGAATGCCCCTGCTTTTGTAGTGGAAGGCATAGCAGACTTGGGAGCATGTTTACTTATTTTAAGGAAAGGAAGAGAAATGGCAAGGCCTGAAATCAATTAAATTGTTTCTTCTTAGTTTCTATCCATTCACACCATAGCCTGGTGATAAATAACACTCTTTCCAATTGTATTTATCTTTTACCTAATTTATTATTCTGAAGTTGGTGAGAGTTATGTTAAGTAAATAGAGTTGCTTTTCAATTGTACATTTATATTAAATAAGACTTTCCTCGAAGCAGGCTAAGAGGAATAAGAAAAGTAGTTAGAAAGGAGGAACTAGATTTCTGAACTCATGTTCCTCAATTTGTTGCCATCCTGCAGATGAGGATGAAGACATAAATCATGTGGCTTTTCCTCAGAGACACATAATATGCTTGCCTTAGCCATTCCCTTATTTCTGAGATTTGCTTGGCAATTCTCTCATTGAGAATTGACAAGTTAATACAAATTCCTGCTTCTCTACTGCACTATTGTAACTGTAAGGAACTTCAATACTGTATCTATTGCCAGTAAATATGGGTGGAAGAAATTATTTTAAAATTTGGGTGATTCTTGAGTATTGAAAGATAATTAGATTAAAGAACTGGAGGTAGGAGAGTAGCTTGTAGAAACTTAATTAGGAATATCCTAGAATAAAGAGATTGGGTATAAGAGATTTCTGGTGTGAGAAATTAAAAGGAGTTTTGTATAACTACCTTCAAAATATTCTCCTTATAATCTCTTAAAATAATTTTTAAAAATATATACCTCCTTATACTTATTTAACCTCAAATCTATCATTTTCCTTATAAGATGAAATTGGCATCAGTATGATTTTTAGTAATTATATGTTTGTTTAAAAATAACTATTATACTTAAAAATGTATTCAATGATATGCCACAATTTAGCAATATAATACTCATAGTTATCTGTTTTTGAAATATGTGCCCAAGGAATTATTGTCAGAAAGAATACATGATTTTCTTCTTTAATTTGCATTTCCTTTCATTTCTCAACAGAATTTTATCTGAATGAAATGTGGTATTTTATTCTTCAAAGACTTAGTTGATGTTGACCTATGGTTGGCAGTGTTGGTTTATATTGCCCCTCAGAGGGACTTTATATCTTAGAACAGTGTTTTTCAAAAGAACTTTCTATGACAGCAGGAATGTTCTAATCTTCACTGCTTAATACAACAGCCACTCGTCAGATATGTCCACTGAGTAACTTGAAATGTGGGTAGTAGGCTGATAAACTGAATCTTTAACCTTATTTAATTCAATTAATTTAATTATAAATAGTCATATAAGGTTAATGACTATGTCGTGGATAGCACAGTTAGGGTAATGCATTTAACACAGGATGTTAGAGAAGTGGGCTTTACTTTTTGTGAAGTGGGCGAAGAACAAATGTAAAACCAAAGGTGGAAAGCGAGACCCTTGTGAATGACTCTGTGGCAGAAGATTCTCCAATGTATCAGTTTTTCTGGGTAACACACACACACACACACCTTTGAAAATCTTTGTGGATCCTACCCTGACTTGTGAAAATTCCTGGCTCAAGCTTTCTAGACATACGTGGAGAATATTTTTATCCATAATTTAATTTTATTATTTCTAAAATGGGTTAATTTTCTCAAGAATCTGGAGTAAAACAATAAAGAGCCTGCCTAAAGCAAGAAGCAAATAACATCAACGTAGAAGTATGTGATTAGAAACTATAAATTGATTACAGTTGTTTCAGTTGTGCCCTGAAATCTTAAGTTTTTGTTGGGTTAGTTTTCATCTCATCTGTAATTTGTACTGAGTGTTCAATGGTTGGGTGTTTGGTAGAGAACAAGTGCTCTGAGCAACTTTAGGATACCAGCACTAAGCAGGTGAAAATTCTCTGCTATTCTTTGCATTGTAGCATCAGGTTTAACCATTATATAGGGAGATTTTATCTGAAATATATCTACATGTTTATAATGTTACTATTGCAGGCTTTCTTGAGAAATTTGTGAAATGAAATATTAGAACCGTTTATAAATTTCATATTTTATATGGCTTGACAAATCTGATAACTAGAATCCCGAGAAATTAAATAATTTGGATAAATGTGCTACCTTTATTCTGTTGGAATAAAAGAACTGTGAAAATCATACTTCTTCCTGACAGTATCCTTTGAGAGAAAGTAAGGACTGCTACCCTGAAAATAGAAACAGAAGCATTTGCCTACGGAGAAGAGACATATGATGTAGGTCTTAGTATTGTAATCTGCCTACTGTGGGCCCACCAAGAATATATTAGACTTACATTGCTTTTTTACTATCACATTGTAGTTTGTCCTTCCAATTTACTACTATCTTTTTAAATTTACCCGTAGCTGTGATTTAAAAACAGTTAATGGTACCTTCTTTTACAATGTAAAAATGAAATAAAAATAGTCTATAATATGAATTCAGTTGAAAATGATTGTTAGTAGTTATCTGTGAATTTGATTATCACTTCTTTTTTTTAATATGTATACTTTTTATTGCATTTTAGGTTTGGGGGTACATGTGAAGAACATGCAAGATTTTTACATAGGTACACACATGGCAGTGTGATTTGCTGCCTTCCTCCCCATCACCTATATCTGGTATTTCTCCCCATGCTATCCCTCCCCAACTCCCCACCCCCTGCTGTCCCTCCCCTTTTTCCCCCCGACAGACCCCAGTGTGAGATGCTCTCCTCCTTCTTAAAGTGAGATTATAGGTTATTAGGGTATAAAAATGCCTCTTGACTGAAAAATAGTTGACTGCTTCAATATAAGCTGAATTCAGATGCTAAAGAGAATATGAGCTCTCAATGGTAACACATATCCTTTTTAAAAAATGTATTTCTTTAAAAGATTTTTGACAGAATCTGACATTGACTTCATAAAGGATTTGGTCTGTTAATGAAATGATTTTTTTCTGAAAAATATTTTTATTTTGTAGATTATGGTATTAGGAGAATTTCATTTTCCTGTTTTATTAAGTTATAGATATGTAGGCATGTCATATTAGTGTGTGTATGCTTCAGATGTAGTTACTTAAAAAATAAAACTGGTAATAGTTAAACTTATTGTACAGTGAACTATGTATAAAACACAATGCCTTTGAATTTACAACAGCCTCTTATTTAAATACTGTTATTGCTATCATTTTATAGGTGAAGACAGTGAAGCTGATTGATTTAAAATGTACATATTTTTAGAGAAATTGTACGAGACACAGCCAAGTCTCAAACACAATGCCTTATGCTTCAAAATTTAGGCAGTTAATCCACAACTTCCCTGCATTTAGGAATCAAGTTAAGTGAAATCAAATAGAAAGTCTCAGTTGTGATGCTTCTAATTATTTATATAGGAATGGTAGAAATGCACCTGTTGGTAAGAGTAATTAATAATTCTAAGTAATATTTTTATCTTCTTTCACATAAATGGGGTAGTTACTAAGAATGGAAAGATAATGCTAATAATATGAAATTTCAAAATTACCATTAAATGAAGTTGTACAGTATTGTCTCCAAACATCTGTCATATATTTGCATAAATGATTACATAATTTACTTATGTATGTTTCACAAAAGCAATGATTCCTACCTATTTTATTTATAAATATGTATAGATCCCTAGAACAGGGTATGCTATATAGTAGGCATTCAGTAAAATTTGCTACTAAAGTAATAAACTTACTTCCCATATATGAGGACATTCTTCATAAATTTTTATTTATCTCAGATGTTTATGTGTGTGACCAATTTGTCATATAAACACAATATAAGCAAATAAATTGAACTTGGAATCAATAAAAATGTACTTCAAAGTAAGTGAAATGAGAATTTATATTTCATCATTGTAATTTGCAGAAAAAAAGTTCAATGTAGAATTCAGCTTAGGGTAGATGTTCTTGCACTGGTGTTTATTTCTTGTAAACAAAAACCTCTCTAATATGTTGCAAGCATTATTCCAGACCTCCACATTTTGTACTGCCTCCAAACAAATGTAAATCTTGCAGCTAGTGGTATGACAGCTGCTCCCAAGAGCCTAGTTTCTTCAGAACGTGCTAAGGATTGAATGGCTCCTAACACATCACATTTATATGTTGAATCCCTTATGTCACTGTATTTGGAGATAAGGCCTTTCTATAGGATTGGTAGCCTTAGAAGAGGAAGAAAGAGAGATAGTGTGGGAAATCTATGCATGCACTAAGGAAAGTTCACCTGAGGACTTAGTAAAGACGGACATCTTCTGCAAGCCAGAGAACTACCCACAGCATAAACTGACCATGTTGACACTATCACCTTGGACTTCTAGCTTGCAGAACTGAGAGAAAATATATTTTGGTCGTTTAAGCCATCATGCCTGTGAAATTTTTTTATGGTAACCCAAGCACACTGAATGAGCCTTTTAGATTTTATTAATTAAATGGTAAAATATATTAGTATCTACAATATATGGTTAGACCCCTGAAATCAAAATTACCAGCATTATATTTGATTTTTTTATTTCTACCAGTAGACACATGTCGCTTATTTTCAAAGTAATCATAAAGAAAATCAATAGCCATTTACATAAAATTTCACCTGTGAGCAAACATATTACAGCCACTTGCTCTTTAAAAAAAAAATCTATCTATCTATCTATATATATATATAAATCCCCCCAATATTTTCCAAGTATATTTATCTGTCCATATTTATTAAAAACAAATATATTTTTTCATACAGTTGTACCTGCTTGTTTATATTAAAGGGTTAAAGTAAGACTTACTTTCAGGAGGATGAATACCTTCATTATGATTGCAGGACATAGCTGAGGAAAGAAAAGACTGAAGTGGGAACAGAAGGAGACTTGCTGAGCTAGGAGAAGTGATGCTTAAGACAGCTAATTTGTCATAGATACCTAATATATCAAGGCATGTGGGAAATACACATGCCTTCTAAAGAATCCAGGCAGGCAACACAAGTGTTGATTAAGTGAGCCTCCTGTGTGGTACTATGTAGTGGTAAATCATAGCATTTGTTACTTGATTCCATGTAGGATTTTGCAATCCAGATACACTCTTCCTTAAATTAAAACATCACGGTATCTACTTAAAACATATTACTGTATATTTCCCAAATGTTTTAATTCACATGATCTACCACTCTGATTTTATTTTTCAATCACAGAGAAATTTTGATGAAGCATGTTCATTAGGCTGCATTAATTATACATGCAACAAACATGAGACAGGTGTTTGGCTGTAACAGGGATATTTAATCAAAAAATTGATTGTAAACTAGTATTTTATATTATATACTTTTTTATGAACCCTCTCATAGAACATGAATAAAAATTATGATTAAAAATCTAGCTTCTCATTTAAGAGAAGCTCTTAAATGAGCTCTACCCCTCTTAGATGAACGCTGTTGTATTTACAGTATAAAATAATTAATATATATACTTATACATTCATTTTTCATTTTCAATTTTTTAAAGTTTAGCTTTACTGTGCTAATTTCATCAAAATTGAGGATTCACAGACCAAAACAACTCTCAGTTTCTCAGTTTTCAGTCTGAAAACTGAAATTTAACATGTATCATCATATTGAAAATCTAAAGTAAAACATTGTATGATGTTGAGGTTGAGTCTACACTTCCTAGCAGGTCTCATTTGGTGCTTTCAGAGTTATAAACTTCTCTCAATATTATCAGTTCTTTCTGTAAAATCTGAATTCAATTTTTGTAATTACTTTTAAGAGGCATAAATTCCAAACATTCTGACATAGGTAAGTAATCAGGTATCTTTATTTCTTTAGAAAGTTCAAACTTTTGAAAATTACACTATGTGGTAAGAGGTCTTAAAAAATAACACAGCCTTTCTCAGCCTTTAATAGAAAAGGACCTCTCAAAAGCTTTGTGTGAATTTTGAATCATATATAAACTCCACTGAAGAGGATGCTCGTGATGTCCACACCACACACTTGAGGGCTGTGTATTCAGAGCCTCACATTATACTGACCCAAGATTTTGCATATATTGGCCCTGGCATTAGTTTACAAAGAATAGTCCCTTCAGGGACTCTTTAGTGTTAAAGGCACAATTCCTTTAATATCCATTGTGCATGGAGTAGCACTGGGAGAAGTTAAGTCAGGAATAGCAGGTTTTTAGCTATTTGAAGTTATGTACCACCTGTACCTTTCCTCCACACCTAATCTCCCTCTTTTCCCTTAGTATTATATCTGTCTATGAGTGTGTGGGTGTACACACATGTATACATCCCTCCCCTAACAGCTTGTATATTTATGGATCAAAAAGACAATACAGACATACCTCAGAGACAATGCAGGTTTTAGACCACCTCAACAGAGCAAATAGTTCAATAAAGTACATCATACATATTTTTGGTTCCCCATTGCATATAATAATTATATTTAAACTATACTGTAGCCTATTAAGTGTGCAGTAACATTATGTTTAAAAAAACAAGGTACATACCTTTATTACAAATACTTTATTGCTAAAAATTCTAACAATCATCTGTCCCATCAGTGGGTCATAATGTTTTGCTAGCATAGGGTCCTGCCACCATGCTGATTGCTTTTGACTAATCTTGGTGGTAGTTGCTGAAGTTTAGGATGGGTGGCTGTGCAAAGTCTTAAAAAAACAGTGATTTTGTTGCATTGATGGTCTCAGTTTTTCACAAAGGATTTCTCTGTAGCATGCAATGCTGTCTGGTAGCACTTTGACCACAGAAGAAAGTCTTTCAAAATTGGAGACAATCCTCTCAAACCCTACCACTGCTTCATTGACTAAGTTTATGGAATATTGTAATTGTTTATTGTCTTTTGAAAAATATTCACCGCATCTTCTCCAGGAGTAGATCCCATCTCAAGAAACCATTTTCTCATCTCATCCATAAGAAGCAACTGCTCATCAATGCAGGTTTTAACATGACGTTGCGGCAATTCAGTCACATCTTCAGGCTCCATTTCTAATTCTAGTTCTCCTGCTAATTCCACTACCTCTGTAGTGACTTCTTCCATGGAAATCTTAACTCTGAAAATCATCCATGGGAATTGGAACCAAATTTATTCAATCTACTGTTAATGTCGATATTGTGACCTGCTCCCACAAATCACAAATGTTCTCAACAGCATCTAGAATGGTGAATCCTTTCCAGAAGGTTTTCAGTGTACTTTTCTCAGATCCATCAGAGGAATCACTATCTATGACGGCTACAGCATTATGAAATGTATTTCTAAAATAATGACTTGAAAGTGCAAATTTACTCCTTGATTCATAGGCTGCATGTTGTATTGTTACTGGGCATAAAAACAAAATCAATATTCTTGCACATCTCAGTAAGAGCCCTTGGGTGACTAGATGCATTGTTAATAAGCAGTCGTATTTAGAAAGGAATATGTTTTTCTCTGAGCAGGTGGTCTCTACAGTGGGTTTAAAAATATTCCGTTAACCATGCTGTAAACAGATGTGCTGTCATCTAGGTTTGTTGTTGCATTTATAGAACACAGGCAGAGAAGATTTAACATAATTCTAAAGGACCCTAGGATTTGGGGAACAGTAAATGTGAATTAGCTTCAACTTAAAGTCACTAACTGAATTAGCTCCCAGCAAGAGATTTGGCCTGTCCTTGGATGCTTTGAAGCAAAGCATCGACTTCCTTTCTCTATCTATGAAGGTCCAAGATGGCGTGCTCCTTCCGAGAGAAGACTCTTTCTTCTTAATTAAAAATCTATTGGTTAGTGTAGCCAGTTTCATTAAGTATCTTAGCTAGGTCTTCTGGATAACTTGCCGCAGCTTCTACATCAGCACTTGCTGCTTCACCTTGCACGTTTATGGTAGGGAGATGGCTTCTTTCCTTACACCTCATGAACCAACCTCTGCTAGTTTCAAGTTTTTCTTCTTCACCTTCTTCACCTTTCGTAGTCTTTGTAGAATTAAGAGAGTTAGGCTTGTGCTCTGGTTTAGGCTTTGGCTTAAGGAAATGTGGGTGATTTAATTTTCTATGTAGACCACCAGAATTTTCTTCATATCAGCAATAAGGCTGTTTTTCTGTCTTCTTATCCATGTGTTCACCGGAGTAGCAGTTTTGCTTCATTCAGCAACTTTTTCTTTGCATTCACAACTTGACTAACTGGCACAAGAGGCCTAGTTTTGGGGCTGTCTTGGCTTTTGACATGCTTTCCTCACTAGGCTTAATAATTTCTAGCTTTTGATTTAAAGGGAGAGATATGTGACTCTTTTTTTTTTACTTGAAAAGGCCGTTGTTGAATTACTAATTGAACTAATTTTTGTATTTCAATAGTTTTGGGGGTACAGGTGGATTTTGGCAATTGGGCTAATGTTAATATTGTTGTGTCTCCAGGGAACAGGGATGCCTGAGGAGAGGGAAAGTGATGGGGGATGCAGGTCTCTGGAGCAGTCAGAACACACGTAACATTAGTTAATTAAGCTTGCTGTTTTATATGGACATGGTTTGTGACTCACCCAAACAATGACAATAGTAACATAAAATATTTTCTGATCACAAATCACCATAACAGGTATAATAATGATAATAAGGTTTGAAATTTTAAGAGAATTACCAAAATGTGACACAGGGACATGAGTTGAACACATGCTATTGCAAAATTGGCACTCACAGACTTGCTCAGTTCAGACTTACCACAAACCTCGATTTATTAAAAAATACAATAGCTGTGAAGCACAATGAAATGAGGTATGCCTATATGTGCTAAGACACGGTCTACTCAGCTATTTAAAATGGAATTGGCTCAATTTCTGTTTATTTAAAATTCTGCCAAGCATTTTGTTTGGCATATATTGGTTAATTGTTAGATGTTTGAATATCTTTATTATGCTATTTTTATAATGTGTTTTCAATCATTAAATTTTTATAGTCTTAGTAAAAGTACACATATATTTAATGAAATGTCTAGGGCATGGTACTTTCCACAGAGGAGAATTTGTAGGTCATTAAATTTTGCGAGGTTGCTTTTTTTGTGGAGGAAATGAGAGGAGTTCTTCTAATAACTTTTTCTGCTGAATAGAATGACCTAGATTTTTTGTGTACTGGCAAAGCTGGAGAAGGATATTTTTACATTGCCATTTTGTCCTCAAGAGTTATCTAACTGTTTTCACCATGTGAAATCCCTTTCATGTTTCTTGTCTGACAATAAGGATATGCTGTTGGATTTGTAGTATCAGAAAGCTGGAAGGCAAAAGGTAAGAGTTAGCTGAAAATAGAAGATAAAGTGCAGGCTTATTCTGACCATTAAAAAAAAATTAAACAGAAAAAAAATTAGCATGGCATCATCTTGCCTTCATTATCTTTTATGTATAAAGAAGATTTATTTTAATTATTTTGAAATGGCTTTTAAAAATCTTCAATTATTATTAAAAAACAATGTAAATGATCTCAACATAAATTTTAACCTTGACTAAGCTGTACACATTTGCCTTTTAATTCCTTAAACTTGATGGAATGAAACATCTTTATTTCACACTCAATTTCCACTGGACTGATTGCCAACATGGTGCTTAATTTTTTCCTACTTGTAAAGTTTGCCCTACATGTACATAATTAATAGATATGATAAGTGAATTTACCAGTCTCTGGAAGTGAGATGTACAAGACCATATGCCAGGCTCTTCAGCTTCCCTAATGAAATGTTATTCATGATTTATGTATCTGCTAATTGAAAGATATTGAACCATTTTTAAAAATAAAAACATAAAAGTATTATCCTTAATATTCTCACTATTCATATCAAATTTGAATTATTTGTCAAGTGATCAGTACACGGGTATTCAATTACAATGCTATTATGTTCTAGTAAAAACAATGGAATAGAACAATGAATTGAGGTCACTGAGTCCAGTCACCTATGTGACAGTTTTTTCCTTTCTTCTCTAAGTGGTTATAGAATTTATACCTGTGCATATTTAGTAGTGATGAATTCAATAAGTTCCAAACTCTCTTCAAAACTCTCGACCTTAGAACCAGTGGCTGTCTTTCAGCATATAGAAAATAAGATTATTCACTTTCATTTACTTATACAGAATCTTTAAACACACATCTTAAATTTAAAGGGTAAATATCTATAAATTAATATTATGTCAATGGAGAAATATATTTATTAGAAAGGTTACTGGTGTTAACATTTCCTACTTGGAAGCAAAGACCCTTCCTTCTATGTTTCTACATTGCATTCTCACCAATAATTGCAATAACATTATACACAAATGAGAGGTGTTATATAAATGTATATATGTATATAGACAGTTATAACTATAGATATTGATACATTCATATATATGTATACTACACACAATATTAATGTAGTTCTGAAAATTACATTGGTTGAAATACTTTGTTTTATTTCATTAATCTGAAAACTAGTAAGAATAATATACAAAGGAAAAATGCAAATAACATGATCTTATATGTAGAAAACCCCAGAGTCCACAAAAAATACCTTTAGAAATAATCAATTGAGTAAAATTTTAGTAAATAAAATCAACGTGCAAAAAACAGTTGCATTTTGATACACTAAAAGAAAACTATCTGCAAAAGATGTTATGAAAACAATCCCACTTACTGTAGCATCTACAAGAATTAATCACTTAGGAATAAACTTAACTGAGGAGGTAAGAAACTTCTATACTGAAAAATAAAAAACACTGATGAAAGAAATTAAATCAGACAGAAACAAATGGGGATATATCCCATGTTCATAAATTGGGAGACTGAATACTGTTAAAATATCTGTAATACCTAAAATTATCACAGATTCAGAGCAATGTCTGTCAAAATTCAAATGGTATTTATTAAAGAAATAGAAAAAAACAATTCTAAAATTCATGTGGAACCACAAAGGACCCTGAACACACAAAATAACCTTAAGAAACAACAAAATTGAAGGCATTAAAATTCCTGATTTAAAAATATATGACAAAACTACAGTAATTACAACAGTATGGTACAGACGTAAAGACACATATAGGCCAATGAAATAGGATAGAGAATCCAGAAATGAAACCACCCATGATTGGTCAACTGACCTTTGATAGGGTCACCAAGCAAACACAATTGGAAAATCATAGTTTCTTTAGCAAATGGTATGGTATACAAATGCAAAAGAATAAAATTGGGCCCTTATCTTACACAAGACACAGCAATAAACTCAAAATGGATTAAAGAGTTGAACATGAGATTTGAAACTCTAAAACTTCTAAAGAAAACATAGAGAAAAAGATTCATGATATTGGTCTTGTCAGTGATTTCATGGCTATGACTCTAAAGGCACAGACAAAAGAAGAAAAAATAAGCAAGTAGATCTACATAAAACTAAAAAACTTTTTGCACAGCAAAGAGGACAATCAAGAGAGTAAAAAGGAAACCTAAGGAGTTGGAGAAAGTATTTCCGAGCCATATCTGATAAAAGTTTTAATTTCTAATAGATATAAGGAACTCCTACAGCTCATTTCCAAAAATCTAATAACTTAATTAAAAATGAGCTAGGAGTGTAAGTAGACATTTCTCCAAAGAAGACATAAAATGGCTAACAGATATATAAAAATGTTCTCGACATCGCTAATTATCAAGGACATGCAAATCAGAACCACAATGAGATATCACCTCATGCTTGTTAGGATGGCTATTATTAACAACAACAACAACAACAACAAAGACAAGTGTTGACTGGAATATAAAAAAATTGGAACCCTTGAACGCTGTTGGTAGGAATATAAAATGGTGAAGCAATTATGGAAAAGAGTGTGGAAGTTTCTCAAAAAATTAAAAATAGAGCTACTATGTGACTCATCAATCCTATTTCTGGATATTTATTCAAAATAATTTAAATCAGTATCTTAAAAAATATTAGCACTACCACGTACAATGCAGCTCTATTCACTATAGCCAACATGTAGAAACAACCTAAATGTCCAATCACAGATGAATGGATGAGAAAAATGTAGTATATGCATACAATGGAATCTTATTCAGGCATAAAAAAGAAAATTCTGCCATATGTGACAGCATGGATGATAATATTATGCTAGGTAAAATAAGCCAGTCAAAGAAGGACAAGTACTTTATGATTCTCCTTATATGAGGTATCAAAAATAATCAAATTAATAGAATCAGTGAGTAGAATGGTGGTTGCTGGGGTGTGAGGGAAAGCGAAGTAGAGAGTTGCTATTCAACAGGTATATACAGTTAAAGTTAGCCAAGATGAGTAAGTTCTAGAGATCTGCTGTGGAATATCATGCTTAGAGTGAATAAGACTGTATTGTACTTTTAAAAATCAGTTAAGAAAGTAGATCTTACATTAAGTGTTCTTACCACAATACAATTAAGAAAGAAAACAATAAAAATGTAAAAATACTACATGGGCCTAACGTGAGTCATGCTGAAACTATGAAGAAAAAATTTCAACATTACTCATAAGATCATAGCTCCTATGTTGTGCTTTTTCCTGTCTTCAAGCTAGCAATAGTCAATAACACCAAATGCTTTACTCTTTTATGGTAATAGAAGACCAAGTAGTTTATAGTTTTGTTTGTTGACCACAAAGGCTTTATCATTAGATATCCAGTAACTTCAACATTTAGCACTTTTCAGAAGATATGAAGCATAGAAATACTATATTTCTCTTCTTTTCTCATAGTTGATGAGAATTGGTATCTGAGAAGAATACATTACCATTAGCAGCAAGGATCTGTTGAAGTTGTACTTTGCAGTGTATATTTGGTGCTGTGTTAGAAAGCTGGTATAAAACAATGGCTTTTATCTTAAAAGGCCTATTAATTAGACACAAATTGAGAAATTATGGGCTGGATAATATTGTATGTAGCAAAGCTTTATTCTTATCTTGTTAATTTTTAGGTTATTTTACTCCATCACTTTTAAAGTACTAACAGTCTCTATCTTTTCGTCTTCAGAAAAAAATGAATCAGATAAAAATCATCAATAATTTTATGTGAATTCATTTAATCCAACTTTTTACCCTGGTTCCCAGAAGCGTTTGCATTTTTAAAAAATAATGTCTTTTGAATAGTGAACTACTATGAAAACACATATGTCTGTAGCAGTAGAAATTCAGACTTTTTAAAGAACCATGTGGATACATTTTGGGACTACTGTGATGCCTATTAAATCTGGATCCATCTGCAACAACCTATCTTTCTTATATGTACATTTACCTAGTCTCTATAACACAATAAAGAGTATATGTGTTTTGCACTGCTTTTTTTTAAGTCCTCAAGAGGAAAAAGTCACTTGGTTAACTATTCAAATAAAAGTTATTGAAAAGTTACTGAATTCCAAAACAAAGAATAATACAGAAAGATTAAGTGTACTTTGGAAATAATTTGAATATTTACTTCAATAAAGTATAAAATATTCATTGCCTAAAAGAAAGTCAAATCACCTTTCCTTTTATAAAAATGTTTACTATATATGTATAACTATGTCTGTATTTATAACAAACTATGTTGTATATATACTAGATATGTTACATGCTCAGATTATGAATGTTAAAGACTGCTAATGATCACATTATATTTTTATCAACCAAAGTTCTAAATGTAACTGTAATTGTTAAAATTGTGATTTTGCTCTCCAAACAAGTGATTTTATAAAAAGACACAAAAGAAAAATTAAACATGCAGAGTTTAGAAGTATCTATACTTGTACAGAAATGAACAAGTAAATATATGTTTATATGTATAAATTTGTATTTATTGATTGGTAGTTGATTATTAATTTTATAAATATGTTTTCCAAGTTATAAACTGACCTTTACACACTTGTTCCATATGAATAATTTATTTAATATGTAGATTGGATTTGTTAGAGGATATGAATTGAGATTAATGTAGTATAGCACTGATCTACAAAGCTTACACATCAGGGAACAGTAAGCATTGTCAAGTCATTGTCATTTGATTCTCCATCTGTGTGCCTTCTTTGACGGAGCTTTACTTTCATGGTTTTTTATTGCCAGGAAGCCTGAGAATATCATGGCTCATCCTGATATCATGCTCATGTTTCAGTCAGGAGGCCTAGGTTATGCTTAATTTCCAAAGAATCGCCAATTATCAGTGATTTTACACAGTTTTAAAATTTATTTTGCATGCTGTGTCCAATATGAGTTGCCAGGGAGGCCCTAATCATTGACTGCTGCCACAGTGAGATAGATAGAGACTTGGCAAATCAGGTTCTCACTCTCAAAGTATTCACAAGGAAGTGACACACATCACTTTCCCTCACATTACATTAGCCAAGTCAAATCACTTGGACATGCCCAACTTCAAAGGAGATGAAAACTACAATCTTACCAAGTTCCCAGAAAAAGCAGAATTGATTTGGTAACCAGCTCTAATGACTAACTTATCTACTTATTCCTATTTCCTGCATGCTTGCAATTGCCACTGTCCTTCTTTGATGATTCTTCCCACTCCCATTTTTCTTCTCTCATTTTAAACTATTTTCATTGTATTTTTGAAATTCCATTCCATAGTAAACACTCTTAACCACATCCAAATTGTTTAACACTTCCTCATAAACTAACAGCTGAGTATCTCACAAGAAAAACTGCTGGTCCTGTTACCCTTATAACACACACACACACACACACACACACACACACACACACACACACACATTCTCTCATAAAACCAGATAATAACTATGACAAAAACAAAAACAAAATACTCTTACCACTTTCTATCCTTCCCTAATGTCAACTGAAGATCATTTTCTCCTCAGCTTTCACCAGGTTGTCTTTGGCTCTGATTACACAAGAATCAGTACAATTATGTTCATTTTTCCTCCAAACTATTAGTTCTTTCATTTATTCAAATAATATCTATCATAGATCTCATGGTAAATAATCTCCCTCCTCTTGACAGTATTTTTTTTCTTTCTCTTCAACCTTATGGACAATTTCAACACCAGTGCAATAAAAAGATCAAAGATTTCTCTTCTCTATTTATACTTTAATGCTCTATACCCTGGTTTGCAACCTTAGGTTGGCCCTCCATGTGCTTATCAATTCTTTTGTGTGATTTTTATCAGATAGTTTGTATTTTTCCCCAAAACCTCACCAAAGTCTTCTGCTTCCCACCCACCACCTTTCTTCCATTTCCTCCTCCTCTCTCAACAAATTGACCTATTTTCCCTTCACAAATAAAATAAAAGCCTGACTCACCATGAGAAACGAAGGTACTTAGGCTTTCAGCTTTGATTGCTGCTTTCTGTTAAAGTAGAAATTAAATAAAAATCATTTGTCTAAGCTCCATTTCCGTTCCCCCACCCCCCATCCCCCAACGCATGCTTATGGATCATGTAAGCACTATCTCTCTGTATAGCATCTTCATACCTTTTCAGATGCCCTTTCCATTATCATTTACCAATGGTCAACATCCTTTATTTTATGGAAACCCACCTTTCTTGGCAGTATACCTTCTATCAACGATTACGGCTTCTCTTTCTTCATTTCACAGTTTCTTGAAATAATCTACTCACATAGTCATACATTCTCTCTCCCTCTCTTTCCTATTAGTGACATTTCATTACTTAACTCTATCGATGTAATTTATCTTGCCATCCTTTAATTTTTACTGATTCTTTGTTAAGGTAAATAGTATCTTCTCTTTTTTTGTAGGTACATCTAACAGCCTCTCTTCCTATTACCAGGCTGTCTATTGCTTGATCTGGCCACATCTGGTATGGTGGTTTTTCTACGTTTCTTAGTTCTAATCATAGTTTTTATTTCATATATATGTATGTATGTATATATATATATATATATATATATATATAGATAGATAGATAGATAGATAGATAGATACACACACACAGATATGTATATGGTTGTATGGTTTTATAAGATATATGTGGAGAAGTCGGGTAAAGGACATATGGTAAAGGGATATATACTCTATAATGAAATACCATTACATATCTATAGAATATCTACAAAAATTTTAAAGAAATAGCAGCCAGATGTGGCTCACACCTGTAATCCCAGCACTTTGGGAGGCCGAGGTGGCAGATCATGAAGTCAGGAGTTGCAGACCAACCTGACCAACATGGCGAAATCCATCTCCACTAAAAATAATAATAATAAAAAACAGCTGGGTGTGGTGGCACATATCTGTAGTCCCAGCTACTCAGGGAGCTAAGGCAGGAGTATTGCTTGAACCCGGGAGGCAGAGATTGCAATGAGCCAAGATTGCACCACTGCACTCCAGCGAGACTTTGTCTCAAAAAAAAGAAAGAAAAAGAAAAAGGAAAAAGAAATGGCAACAGCAAATGCTGTGAGGTAAGGTGGTACAGCCACTTTCGAAGACAGTTTGGCAATTTCTATTAGCATTAAAGATATACCTATCTCCTGACTTGGCAATCCCACTCCTACATATTTATCTGAGAGAATTAGAAACTTATATATAGACACAAATTAACTTGCCTATGAAGTTTTTCGACAGTTCATAATTGCCAAAAAAATTGTAAATAATTCAGAAAAACTTCGAATATGAAATGAGTAAATAACCTCTGATGCACATATATATTCCACACATTGGAATTCTTCTCAGTGATCAAAAGGATAGAATAACATGTATGAATCATAAATACATTTGCAACAACATGGATGGAAGTGGAGGACATTATGCTACATGAAGTAAGCCAGTCACAAAAATACAAATGTCTTATGTTGCCACTCATACGTAGGAACTTAAAGTATTCATCTCATGGAAATAGTGAATAGAATGTGATTACCAGAGGCTGGGAAGGATAGTGGGGAGAGGAGGATGAAGAAGGGTTGGCTAATAGGTACAAAAATGCAGTTAGGTAGAAGGAATAAGATATAGTGTTTTGTAGCACAATAGGGCAACTATAATTAACAATAACTCACTCTGTATTTTAAAATAACTAGAGGAGTAGATATGGAATATTCACAACACAAATAATCAGTATTTAAAATGATGGATATCCCAATTACCCAGATAAGATCATTACACTTTCATGCTCATGTCAAAATATAATGTGTACTCCATAAATGTGTACAAAAATTATGTTTTCATAAAAATTATAAATAAAAACACAAAAAACAAAGCAAACAAAAAGACAAGATTCTGAAGGCAACATACTGCATAATTCCCATTTATATGATGCTCTTAAAAAAGAAAACTCTAGGTAAAGAAAACACATCATTGGATCCTTTATAAAGGTATAACACAGTGAAAGTTCTGAGGAGAGGGAACTGTTCTGTAAGTGACAGTTGTGAACTTCACTTTTCAAACCATAAAGCTGTAAAATATAAAAAGTGAAATATGTGCATGTGACTTTTAAAGATCAGATTGTTTAGTGGAGACAGTGGCAAAACAATTCTAACTGTATTAACAATGAATTATAGACCCACACTGAATGATATGGTAAAGAAAGGAGCAAAATTAAGTAACTTTGACAAAAAGACATTTGACTGCAAGGCCCAATACAAAGAAACAGTTCCGAAACACTGTACTCTGATTGATAATTTCGGTTCTTAAAAGGTTATTGGTTTAAATTCTGAAATTAATTTACATGTGTACTAGAGATGAGCAAATTATTAAATATATCTTAAGAATTAGGATTCTTTCTGTTGTGAAAAGCAGCTATAAATAAGGAAATGAGAACTAGAATGAACCTCATGATGCTCATTGGCATTGGAGGTATTGAAATGGAATTGTAGTTTTAAAATTTATATATAGATAAATGGAGGAATAAATATAAATGTGTATATACACGAGTTGATACACATGCATATGTGTCATAGCTCCGTGTACTGATAGATGCTAGAAATTGTAACATTCCGATAACAAGGAATATACTAGCATCCAGATCTTGGTTTTGAAATTCTGTTCTCTGTCTCATGGAACCAGGGCTCCTTGGACATACAGTCAATCGTAAGACTGCAGCAGAGACAACACAAGGTGAGTGAAGGCAGAAAAAATTGCAACATAAATCTGGAGAATCTTGTGATGCCAGAAAGCAAGGGAGTGAAAAAATATATAAATATATACATATAATATTTATTAAATATAAATATTTATTATGGGTAAGTCAGTTATAACGATCATTATATCTATCAATGTATCTCTCTCTCTCTGTAGAGAGAGATGAAAAGGACACAGGAGTCAACATGAAAGAGTACCTAGTGGATGAAGATGAAACAACATGAACAGTAAAATAACCATAACATAAGATTAGATTCCAAAGAATAAAATCCCTATCTATGAATCAAATATGATTGTTATAAACAACTGAAGAAATAAATAGCAAATGAATTACTACACAGAGGAATCTCAATTAAAACTGAAGGATGAATGAGGAAAATAGAAAACTTTATTACACCATATTATCCTGCAATAATTTTTAATACGGTGTTGCAGGCAAATTCCTCCTATGGATCTTCAGATAAGTAGGTCAGAATTTATATGCACATATAATATGTACATAGATCCGTATTATATCTCCCTAAATATTTTATAATTACAAAGGAAAAATAGTAAATTTACAGTGGAGGATCACAGCAGATATTTCCTTTAGCCATGGGATCAAAGTTGGTATCACTAGAAACACAAATCAACATTATATGCCCCCAATTTAATGCACAGAGAAGGGTAAATTATCTCTGTGAATAACTTCCCAGAAATGTCTAATCTCAATCTAATCATGAAGAAATGTCATGCAAACCCAAAATGAAGTACAAAAATACATTCTAAAATATAATTGACAGCGTTCTTCAGCAGAGGCCATGAAAGATAAGGAAAAACTGAAGAAATTTCACAGATTGAAGGAAACTGAGGCTGCCTGACAACGAAATAGATTGTACTGGTCTGGATTAGATCTTGGAGCAACAACAATTTTTTTTAAAATTTAATTTGTATGGATATATAGTATGTGCCTTTATGAGGTATATGACATATGGACATGCAATGCCTAATGATCACATCAGGGTAAATGGGGTATTACCTCAAGCATTTATCCTTTCTTTGTGCTACAAACAATCCAATTATACTATTTTAGTTATTTTTAAATGTACATGAATTATTGTTGAAGTAATGATTTTTAATACAAGTACATTAATGGAAAAACTGGTGAAATCAAAGTTCTCTACTTTGGGTAATAGTATGGTGCCAAGGTTATTTTCTTAGTTTGACTAATGTCCTATGGTTATAAAAAATGTATATGGAGAAGTTGGGTAACAGGCATATGGTAATTCATCATACTGTTTTTACACACCTTTTATAAAGCTATATTATCTCAAAATGTTTTTGAAAAGTGAAAAAAAAACTTGAAACTTTTTTTTCCCCTTACCCTTTCATTCTTCTGGATTTGCAGAGAATCTTTACACTCTTCTATGAAACATGCATTAGAGAAACTTTGCTACTTGCAGTAGTAACCTTCATACTATCTATCTGTCTTTTAATGGTACCTTGATTCAGTGTTATTTATGTATACCGTCTTGGGAGAAATGTGAGTAAAATGATCATTGTAGGTGATGTACTTCAAGACTGTGATTGATTTCCTCATATTTTCATACACCTTCTTATTTCCCTGCTTATCTATTGATATATCTAATGAAAATATTGCTCAAATTTTAAGTTAAAGTGTTATGTAAAATGTAATTCTATTATTAATCATTTCTTGTTGGCTTTTATGCTAGATGAACATGCTTTCTTCCTCAATAGCAATGATATATATATTCACTTAAAATAGTATTTCTTTGATAATGTGGAACTATAGCTGGGTTGAATGTGCAATTTTTTTTTCCACTTTTTGTTGTTGCTGTTCAAGAAAGATGTGGCTTTGGACCTGCTTGCTTTAAGCCATGGTATGTCTGGTGACTACAGAAGGGAAAGTTTTATAGCAATCCAATATTTCCTAACATACTTTATTCTGGTGTTCTGAAGGTATATCTTTCAGTTGTTTCTTGATTACCTACTGCTGACAGGTGAGAGCTTTACAGCTGTTTGATTCAGTGGCTGATATGTCTATTCTTTGAGAACACAATTGGCAGTTTGGCAATCAGCATTCTTAGACGTTCAGTGGAGCTCAAACAGGCTCCCTTGTTTTATGCAGCTCTTTCATGAAGACTACAATATGTTTACCAGCTGAAAAATATCATATATAATGAGCCCTAAACTTTAAATCTAGTGAAGCCTAATTGCCTCTCTTCAGAATACTGTTGCCAGTGACTGCAACAGCACTTTTGCAATACCTTACATAAGCTGAGTGAATTTGAATTAGACTACCTGAATCACATTGAGAAATCACAGAGTGGAGGACATTTATATTCTTGTAGCAGACATATTACCTGCTACCCAAACTTGAAGCCTGCTCATTTTAAGGTTTTGCCTTTTTTCTTTTGCAAGACCACAATTTCTGACAGTATCCTAGAATCTCTGGCTATAGCAGCTCTTGCATTGAGATTGGCATGGTGTTTGAGCAGCTCAAAATTGCTTGATATGTGTGTAGAGCCAATGTTGTAGCATATACACACTGTTACAAATCAGCTTTATAGGCACTGAGCAACCTGTTTCTCTGTTAACATTAAGAGCCAGGCACACATCCATCTTCTAATACACTAGCAAGAGAAAATTTCATCTTGGCGGGGAGAAGGCATGTGGGGGAGTCAGGTAAATGAATTGAAAAAGGACGTGAATTAGGAACAGGGGAAGACACAAATTTTAAGACATAGTTATTTCATACTTAACTTTATGCCCATGGGGAAGTCATTTTAATTTTCTGAATCCCAGTGTCTTTCTCTTTAAGATACTGATAAAACGAATTGTCCTGTTTTCCTCATAGGGTTGTGCCATTGATGAATTTGAAAGAGATGCTATGTAAAATCGAAAGTTCCTAACAAATTTATCTTGATATTGCTGTTGTTATGCTTTGAATTGATATGGCTCTCCCTCCTGCTTCTAAGTTCTCATCGTTGGCAATTTCCAGCAAAAGTTTCTAAATGTCCACGGTTTCTGAGGCAGTAATACCATGTGGCAATCAAAATTACTCTCATTTGTATGGAAATTAAGTCTATGCGGAAGTTTACTAAGCAGAATAAACCCAAGTTTTCTGTCATTTGGAGCTGTGGGTGGATGTTATCTAGATTATTAAATTAAAAGTCTGAAGAGTCAAATTGATTACTAATCATAATACTGGCTTGTGGTGATGTTCATTTTGAGGCTGTCTGTGCACATGTAGAAGGGAGAGCGCTCAATGCCTGGATCACACTTGTTATAGCAATAGTTACCTCTTTTGGCTTTAGACTCCAGAATCATTCAGTGACACTTTCCCTTCTTACCTTTTCTAAAACTACAGTCTCTTTCCTTACCCTGGACATCTATTGTCCCCTATTTGGCTTTATTTTCCTTTCTAGCATCTATAATTATCTCACCCACACTATATTTTATTCATTTATCTTCTTTACTGTTTGTCTGGCCTACTAAAGTATAATAATGTCCAGGAGGTAAGATAGTTTTGTCTGATTATTTACTGTTATATTTTCAGAACCTCCAATATCCAATAATACCAGCCAAAGCCTCTCAAAAACATTTGTTAAGTAAAAGATAAAACACTAAAAAGAATTAGGTTAAATATATTTTTCTATCTATCCTTCCCCTCTCTTCTCCAATTAAACATTTCAAATCTCTTTAGGTACTATTAAAAATCTTAATTTTAAAAATAAAAAACTGAATTCTTTGGATATTAATATTTTTAGTAAATAATATTCAGGTATTTATTACCTTTGAAAATTAAATCACTTTGAACTCCAACTTACAGTTTATAAACAAACCTTCTTTTGCTATGCATGACTTGTTTAGTAATATTAATGATCATGACAAAGTGACCGTAATTTATTCACTTAATTCATTAAATTGTTCAAACTTTCCTGGGGAAAAAAAAGATGTTTGTTTTTTCTTTGGTATTGCAGCTGTGTCTCAATGAATTCTACAATGTTCACTCTCCAGGTAACCCATTCTTTTAATTCTGTAAATCATCACACATTGGGGAGAAAAAAATGGGAGTATTGGACCCGGTTATGGTAAACATAGTTCAAAAAGAAAGTTGACATTCTAAAGGAAAACAAGGATTATCAATGATTAAAGTTTTCAAAATAAAGCAAATAATAAATAAATTTATAAATTGGTGAACAAGGCAATGGAAAGAATACAGATACTGAATCTATGACTTTCTGCTATGTATATTTTAGAAGGAATGCTATGAGTGTGTTAGAATGTTTTAGAAGAACGATTAACTACATATAAATTATCAGTGATTCTATTACTATTAATATGTTATTCTCTAAAAAATAAATGATTAATTTATGGATCAAATGCTCTGTCTACTAGGTAACTACAAGCAACAGTATAAGTTACATATTTACATTTTTAAAAAATGCTTACATGTATTACAGTTTTTGTATATGTGTCTATATGTTGTGTGCATGCACAGTGTTTCTTTTTTGGCCTGCTCTAGACAATGGGATCCTTGAGTTTGAGAGATACTCGACTTACTCTGTATTTTCCCACTAACTTGCTCATAAAAAAGTATTTAAGCTGGCAGAACCTATGAGAATATCGGACCTTTAATCAAATAGTTGGGTCAAAATTATGTCTTGTGGAGTCAACTTTTGTTATCTTCTTGTGTATAGAGATTAAGACTACCCAATTTTATGTTTGCAAGTAGCTAAATTATTTATAATAAAATATTTATGTGATTCTTGGGTTCTCTGTAAAATCTCTCCTTTATAAGTCATATATACTGCTTGAATTTTCATTTATCAAAAAATTTATATATTCTTTCTCCTTATCATATTTTGATTATTTGTAATTACAGTTTCTCTAATATAATTCTAATTCCTTTTAATTTTCTGGCCATAGGAAGATTATTTTTTCTCCTTCATCATTTTAATATGTTTTTCTTAATATGACAAAATTTACTTGAAAACACCTCTCTTTGCTAATTTGAACTCTACCATGAAATGTTGGTTTTCTTTTCTCTTTGTAGGAACCTCTTTCACTATTAAAAAAAAAAAAATAAGCCCAAATTTCTTCTTATTCGTTCTTCTATAGCAGTGGTTCTCAACTCTGCACACTAGAATCTCCTGAGGAGCTTTAAAAACAGTGATGTCAAAACTCTATAATGTTTAAGTCTTTAATCCATCTGCAGTTAATTTTAGTGTAAGGTGTCAGGAAGGGGTCTAGTTTCTGCTTTCTGCACATGGCTGGCCAGTTTTCCCAACACTATTTATTAAACAGGGACTCCTTTCTCCATTGCTTGTTTTTCTCAGGTTTGTCAAAGATTGGATGGTTGTAGATGTGTTGTGTTGCCTCCAAGGCCTCTGTTCTGTTCCATTGGTCTATATCTCTGTTTTGGTACCAGTACCATGCTGTTTTGATTATTGTAGCCTTGTAGTATAGCTTGAAGTCCAGGAATGTGATGCCTCCAGCTTTGTTCTTTTTGCTTAGAATTGACTTGGCTATGCGGGCTCTCTTTTGGTTCCATATGAAGTTTGAGGTGGTTTTTTCCAGTTCTGTGAAGAAGGTCATTGGTAGCTTGATGGGGATAGTGTTGAATCTGTAAATTACTTTGGGCAATATGGCCATTTTCATGATATTGATTCTTCCTAACCATGAACATGGAATGTTTCTCCATCTGTTTGTGTCCTCTCTTAATTCCTTGAGCAGTGGTTTGTATTTCTCCTTGAAGAAGTCCTTTACGTTCTTTGTTAGTTGTATTCCTAGGTATTTTATTCTCTTTGTAGCAATTGTGAATGGCAGTTAGTTCTTGATTTGGCTGTCTTTAAGTCTGTTATTGGTATATAGGAATGCTTGTGATTTTTGCACATTGATTTTGTATCCTGAGACTTTGCTGAAGTTGCTTATCAGTTTCAGGAGATTTTGGGCTGAGATGATGGGGTCTTCTAGATATACAATCATGTCATCTGCAAATAGAGACAATTTGACTTCCTCCTTTCTTAATTGAATACCCTTTATTTCTTTTTCTTGCCTAATTACTCTGGCTAGAACTTCCAGTACTATATTGAATAGGAGTGTTGAGAGAGGGTATCCTTCTCTAGTGCCAGATTTCAAAGGGAATGCTTCTAGTTTTGCCCATTCAGTATGATGTTGGCTGTTGGTTTCTCGTAAATAGCTTTTATTGTTTTGAGATACTTTCTGTCAATACCTAGTTTATTGAGGGTTTTTAACATAAAGAGCTGTTGAATTTTGTCAAAGGCCTTCTCTGCATCAATTGAGATAATCATGTGGTTTTTGTCTTTGGTTCTGTTTATGTGGTGGATTATGTTTATAGATTTGCATATGTTGAACCAGCCTTGCATCCCCAGGATGAATCCTGCTTAATCATGGTGGATAAGCTTTTTGATGTGCTGTTGCAGTCGGTTTGTCAGTACTTTATTGAAGATTTTTGCATCTAGGTTCATCATGGATATTGGCCTGAAGTTTTCTTTTCTTGCTGAGTCTCTGCCGCGTTTTGACCTGACACCATAAAAACCCTAGAAGAAAATCTAGACAAAACCATTCAGGACATAGACGTAGGCAAGGACTTCATGATCAAAACACCAAAAGCATTGACAACAAAAGCCAAAATAGACAAATGGAACCTAATCAAACTCCACAGCTTCTGCACGGTGAAAGAAACAGTCATCAGAGTGAATCGTCAATCAACAGAATGGGAAAAAATTTTTGCAGTCTACCCATCTGACAAAGGGCTGATGTCCAGAATCTACAAAGAACTAAAACAGATTTACAAGAAAAAAGCAAACAAGCCCATTCAAAAGTGGGTGAAGAATATGAACAGACACTTTACAAAATAA
>PVKV010009178.1:57655-82901 GCA_004027835.1 Alouatta palliata
GTCATTAGAGAAATGCAAATCAAAACTACATTGAGATACCACCTCACGCCAGTTAGAATGGTGATCATTAAAAAATCTGGAGACAACAGATGCTGGAGAGGATGTGGAGAAATAGGAACACTTTTACACTGTTGGTGGGAGTGTAAATTAGTTCAACCATTGTGGAAGACAGTGTGGCGATTCCTCAAGGACCTAGAAACAGAAATTTCATTTGATCCAGCAATCCCATTCCTGGGTATATATCCAAAGGATTGTAAATCGTTCTACCATAAGGACACATGCACACGAATGTTCATTGCAGCACAGTTTACAATAGCAAAGACCTGGAACCAACACAAATGCCCATCAATGATAGACTGGACAGGGAAAATGTGGCACATATACATCATGGAATATTATGCAGCCTTCAAAAACGATGAGTTTGTGTCCTTTCTGGGGACATGGATGAACCTGGAAACCATCATTCTCAGCAAACTGACACCAGAATAGAAAATCAAACACTGCATGTTCTCACTCATAGGTTGGTGTTGAAGAATGAGAACACATGGACACAGGGAGGGGAGCATCGCACACTGGAGTCTGTCAGGGGGAAATAGGGGAGGGACAGTGAGGGGTGGGGAGTTGGGGAGGGATAGCGTGGGGAGAAATGCAAGATATAGGTGATTGGGAGGAAGGCAGCAAATCACACTGCTATGTGTGTACCTATACAACAATTTTACATGTTCTTCACATGTACCCCAAAACCTAAAATGCAATTAAAAAATAATAATAATAAACTCTATAATGGACCGATTAAATCAGTATCTCTCAGGGGACAGGATCATTTATCAGAGTAATTTTTAAATACTCCCTGTGTGATTCTATTATGCTTCCAGGATTGAGAAGTATTAGTCTATACACTCTGTGTTGAATTTGTCAACAAAGCAATTAGAGGATATTTCTTCTGTAACTTGAATCTGAGAGTTAACCAATACTTAAAGTCCCACTCCATTAATATATCCCATCTGTTTGTTGTTTCCTAATCAGCATTAGGAAAAAATCAGTGAAGAGTAAATAATATATTCCTAAGAATACTGTCCCTTTGTCTAATTTCCCCAAGTTGTTTTCTCTCATGGTTTTATGCAACTTTTAGTACTATTAATTAATGATATGAATTTTAAGTTCAGTTAAATCTGCTGGGTTTGAATGATTAGGTATATCTTAGCTTCTTAATTTAATAATTGCAGTCAACAAAGTAAACAGGCAGCCCACAGAATGGGACAAAACATTTGCAAACTATCCATCTGACAAGGGGTCAAGGGGTCAATAACCAGAATATATAAGGAGCTCAAACAAGTCTGCAGTAAATAATAAATAAATAAATAATCTGATTTAAAAATGGACAAAATGTCTGAATAGACATTTGTCAAATAAAGACATACAAATGGCAAAAAGGTATGTGAAAAGGTGCTCAATATCATTGATCAGCAGAGAAATACAAATCAAAATTACAATGAGATATCATGTCACCCCAGTTAAAATGGCTTTTATCCAAAAGATAGGCACTAACAAATGCCAGTGAGGATGTAGAGAAAAGAGAACCCTACTACACTGTTCGTGGGAATGTAAATTAGTACAGCCACTAAGATGAACAGATTAGGAGTTCCTCAAAAAAAACTAAAAATAGAGCTACCATACAATCCAGCAACTCCACTGCTGGAAATAAACCCAAAATAAAAGAAATGAAAGAGACATCTGTATTCCCATATTTGTTGCAGCACTATTCACAGTACTGAAGATTTGGAAGCAAGCTAACTGTCCATCGGCAGATGAATGGATAAAGAAAATGTGGTATATATACAAAAGAGAGTACTATAAAGCCGTAAGAAAGAATAATAATCTGTCATTTGCAATAACATAGATGGAACTGGAAGTCATTATGTTAAGTAAAATAAGCTAGGCACAAAAAGACAAACTTCTCATTCTTCTTGCTTATTTATGGGAACTAATAATTAAAACAACTGACTTCATGGAGATAGAGTAGGATTGTTACAAGAGTGTGGGAAGGGTAGTGAGGGAGGGGACAGGGGGAATTCGGAATGGCTAATGGGTACAAAAACAAAGAACGAAAAGATCCAGTATTTGCTAGCACTACAGAGTGATTATAGTCAATAATAATTTAATTGTACATTTTAAGATAACTAAAAGAGTATAGTTGGATTGTTTGTAACACAAATAATAAATGCTTGATGGGATGAATTCTCTACTTACTGTGAAGTGATTATTACCCATTGCATGCCTGTATCAACAAATTTTACATAATCCATAAATATATCGACTATGTATTCACAAAAATTAAAAATTAACGAATCAAGGTTGTCCATGAGCCCTCTGAAACTTCAAATTTGTTTGCATTTTTATATTCTTGTGTTTTTCTTTGAAAAAGAGAGTATACTCTTTTTTTCAGGTTCTCAATGAAGTCTGTGGCCTTCAAGGAGTTAACAGTTTCAGGGCTAGGACATCTTTCAATACATTTTTTTTTTTTTTTTACAGAAAGTTAGTTTTCTGACCGTAAGAATGCTTGCAAGAACAAAGTGTAATACATATGCATGAAAGAAGTTATAACTGGAAGTACGAAACAAATATATAATTGAAACCATAGCCTCTTATGGGAGAAATCAGTTAGTAGAAATGTGTATATTTGATGACTTAGAAAAATATTAGAATATTGGAAAAAAAGGTTGTGGTCTTATAAAGAGATTTGGTTAGGGGACAGAGAAAGAAAATGATTGGCACAAGCAATACTCTAAAGCTAATTATGAGACTTTTCATCCATCCTCCAGGAATCTCTGCTTCTAAAAGAAAATAGTAAAATTTTAAAAAGTAACATTTTATTTTTAAAAGATGTATTGATAGCCTGGTAGGATAACTACTTGAAAAATAAAATTCCACCCTTTGCTATGTGAGAATAAATATTATGAAAACATTTTTGGATAGTGGAAAATAATGACAAGGACTTAATGTGAAACATGATGATCTTAAATTAAGAGAAGAAACCTACAAATTTAGTTTGAAAATAAGACCTCAAAATTGATTCACATCTGGGATTCTATTACATCTTTAATTCTGATGTCTTGTGCATAAAATTAGAAACAAGTTCATATCTATTTATAAATTACAGTGCAGTCATATAGGATTTGATCAATCACACACATTTAGAAATACTTTTCAAACATTTTCATCAGGCAATTCTGGCAACAGCCTGACAAACAGTTAATAGTTTAGACATTTTTTGGGAAAAAAATGAAGTGTCCAGTAAGATTGATGGTAGCAGATTTTAAGATGTTTTGTGCAGATACAAAAAAGATGATGGCAGATTGAATATATGGTCTTTGTTTATCCCTAGTAATAATAATCTATTGAGTTTAGTAAGGACTTTCTCATTTTAAAAACCTCAAGTTTAACATGAGGTTTTTAAAACTCGTGTTAGTAAACATTAGTAAAACTAATGATGGCTGGGTAGACAGTTCAGCTTAATTAAATGCTTGAATCTGCTGAATTTTCTTTGGTAACAAATGTAATATTAACTGAGATATAAAGTGGCCCTAACTTTTCCTAGGTGAATAGATATCAAAGATTTTAAGTCTTTTTATCTTATATGTTTATTGTTGTGAAAATTTTACTTTAATTGCCATTTATAATATACAATACCAATTGTTATCTATTTTTCTCTGTCTCAGGCTACATCTATTGTAGTTAAATAACTGAAAATGTTGGTTCATACAAAATTGCATATATCTTAAAAGGAAGCTTTCTTTGTCATTCTGTTTATGGATTTGAGGAGATATTTGAAATAAGAGAAACTTGATGTGACCTGTTTTGACTCAGGTCCAAGCAAGCCTTCCTTTAATGTGGCAGAACCAATTAACTTGAAGCAAATGATAGGATAATTATTAGTGCCAATAAAGCTAACAGTTAATTTTTTATTTTGGTATACACACATAAATACTGTTTCATATTGCTTATTTTCAATTATAAATTCACATTATTTTAAAGATAACTTTTCTCATACGCTTTGATTGTTTTGTTCACCTGCTAGGCCCTTAGGAGGAAGTCGTAACTTCATTTTAATGTATTGAGACTCCTTTCTTTAAAAAGCAAAGCATCAGAATCTGTGGTGGCATGTTAGGTAGTATGTCATGTCTTGCTACTCATTACGAACAGTATCCTAAAGGGAGTTAAACCAAATCCATAGAAGAGCCGAATGTTAATTGTAATATTGCTCTGCAGATCATTTGGTTCAAATAGATTATAAATTATGCATGAAGCAAACAAAACACTAGCAATATTTCTGTTAACTGAAGTCATGACCTTCTTTTAGCTAATCTTTTAATGTGAAGCTAATAATAAAAAAGTCCAGATATTAACTAACAGACTAGATAAGCAATACAGTGTATGGTACAAAATGGTTCATTTTTAAACGTTTGTTTGCTATTAATACTGTTTTTTATAGTCAGAAGACTGTGGGTATTTTTATAAAACAGTAAATATTAATTTTAGAATAAAAGTAGAAGATAAATATAATAGCAAATCTTTTTGTAAGTATATATTACATAAATACATGCACACACATTTATATTCTCTTTTTTAAACATTATAATTTTATATACTCAACCATGAATTTGCTTAATGTTTCAAAATGATTCAGTATATCCACCATTAAGTTTATTATAGAAATAAGTATAAAATCCTTGCACCATAAAACATTAAAGAATATCCAAAAACCAACTTGAATTATAGACTTTTAAGTGCTCAAATAAAATATATGTTTGAATTATATTTATATATATCTGAAAAATGAATGACTAACCACATTCAATCATTCATTAAGATTTCTTGAGCATGAACTATGTACCAAACAATGTATTAAAAGTTGAGAGTACATGGGTAGAAGAGATAGGTATACCCTTGATTTATGGAGCTTACAATCTGGTATACATATATATGTCATGTGATAAAATATGTGGAAAAGAATGCAAGATTTTTAAATTCAAATTTAATTTTAGATGCTGGGGTACAGGTACAGGTTTATTACATTAATATGTTGCGTGATGCTGAGGTTAGGAGTATAGATCCCATCACCGAGGTGGTGAGCATACTACCAAGAAGGTGATTTTTGCACCCAGGCCTCCCTTCTTCCTCCTCCCTCTAGTAGTCTGCAGCGTCTGTTGTTCCAGTGTTTATGTCCATGTGTGCCCAATGTTTTGCTCCTATTTATAAGTGAGAATATGAGGTATTTACCTCTATATTCCTGTGACCATTCACTTAGGATTATGGCCTCAATCTTCATCCATGTTGGTGCAAAGGACATAATTTCATTCTTTTTTATGGATATGTAGTATTTCAGGCTTCTGCACAGAAAAATAAACTAGCAATGAAGTAAACAGATAATCTACAGAATGGGAGAAAATATTTGCAAACTATGCATCTGATAAAGGTCTAATAGTCCCAGCTACTTGGGAGGCTGGGGCAGGAGAATTGCTTGAACCCAGGAGGCGGAGGTTGCGGTGAGCCGAGATCACGCTATTGCACTCCAGCCTGGGTAACAAGAGCGAAACTCCGTCTCAAAAAAAAAAAAAGAATTCAACAAGCAAAAATCAAATAACCCCATTAAAATGTAGGCAAAGGACATGAACAGACACTTTTGAAGAGAAAATATACAAGCAGCCAATAAGCATATGAAAAAATGCTCAATATCCCTAATTAATGCAAATCAAAACCACGATGAGATACCATCTTACAACAGTTAGAATGGCTATTACTCAAAAGTCAAAAATCAACAGATGCTGGTGAGGCTGCAGAGAAAAGGGAAGGCTAATACACTGTTGGTGGGAATGTAAATTATTTCAGCTACTATGGAAAGCAGTTTGGAGATTTCTCACAGAACTTAAAGCAGATATTTAAAATATTGATGTTTCATATGTCAACTATTCTTAGTGTAAAAACAAATAGATTTAATAAATCAGTTGCTAAATAAAGTTACTATGTTTTTTCCTGATTTATTATATAAAGCACAGCTTATATATCTTTGCCTGATGTTCCAAAAATGCAAGAGTGTGAGTAGTATAGTGAATATTCAGAAAATTTTATCTTTCTGTGTTTATATATGTTTTTGTCTTAATTGGCAGTTTCTGGTAATAGCTTCAAGTGCTCTTACAAAAATTCAAAGAATAATACCCTGAATGAGGTCTGCATTAAATACGTTTTTTATATTATTGCTATCACTAATAATTAAACTGTGGTTGTTTTTCCTCAATATTAAAATATTATAAAATTATGGGTTTTTTCTCAATATTAAAATAGTAACATATTATATATTATGAGCAGTTATCTAGATTAAGAATATAATAAGTTAAAAATAAATCTTGATCAAACATTTGTCAGAAAACATGTATCATTGATGGTATGAAACATGTAATACTAAAATACAAGTTTGATAAGGTAAAAACTAAGCCAATTTGTATTTCTGCTTATGGTATTTAAATACAATTTAACTGTTCCTCCTAATCAGTAAATTTAACTGACTAAATAGTCTGGTTTTAAATAGACTACAGATTCCATGTAACATATATCATTAAGTAATAATTTTTCACATTTAAATGTTTCACATTTTAAATGCTGTATACCAGCAATCATGTTGTTTCTTAGAATTTATTATTAAATTGTGTATATATAGTTTATACAGTGTTTAATGCATCTTTATGTTTCCACTTAAGAATTATGTATTAAGTATATTAGAATATGTTCCTCTTTTATCTTATCAAAATTTTTAGCTCAATTATATAACTGGCAGAACTTACATGAGACAATGAATATGAGACACCTAAAATAGTGAATAGTACATAGTAAAAGCTGTTAGCGTTATCAGAAATTATTATCAGAGAGGATAATTCTAGGCAGACCAGATTCCTATAGAAGGATAATAAAAGGTGAATGGGGATTCATTTTAGGTAAGAAATACTATCACTATCAGCTGATATGTGGAAGCCCAGATTTCTCTCTTAACAGTGGAACAATTGTAAAATCAGGATTGGAGTGAAGTGGATTTTCTGTTTAAACAGTCTTTCTTTATGTCTCTCAAGTCTAGGTGATTTCTGACTTGACTTTGTAGAAAAGAGATGTTACATCAGTAAAGTAACAAAGTGCACTTCTTTAATTCTAAGATACTGTTACTGATTTCTGATGACTCGACTTGATTTCTCTATCTTATTCTCTCTGCAATTGAACAACATTGAGAAACTGGGGCATAGGTGACAAAAATTTCTTTCCTATTAAAGGACTCTGTAGTCCTTTAATTCACATTTTATCATGTGATAAAACAAAAATTGTGATACATGTGAAAATTTAGTTCACATTTTATCAGTTATTTACCTTGAGTATGACTTAAAATTACTAGCAATATTCTTATTTTAAGACAGATTTTTAGTGATGATTTAGGTATATATGGCAACAATTAATTTGATAACCAAATCTGCATGTCAGCAATCTGTCAAATGCGTCTTCTAGAATTTTACAATACATTATATGCTATAATTTGTCCAAAGCTAGAATTTTTAGGAACATAATTATATCAAAACAATTCTTTTTAAATATACTGTATCTGAAACTGACATTAAATAAACTATGATTAATATAATCTTACAAATCATGAGATTCCTCTGTAAAATAATTGTATTAAATAATATCTTACATTTGTACTATAATAGAAAATATTTTTTAAGATTTACAATTACCTGTGTTTAAAAACAATTTGTTAGAGTGAAATATGCCCTTACATACAGCAGGTAAACAAAACAAAAAAATTATAATGCTGAAATTTAAACCGTCTTAATCAAATCATCTAACCTCTTGAACCTCAATTTCCTTAGAGTTAAATGAGACTAATAGCATCTAGGCCTGCTTCGAAACAACAATATAAGGCCAATACTGTTAAAATGCTTATCAGGCTATGTACGTATAATGATGTGGATATGATTGTGTTGACAGAAATTAGTGCACATTATCCTTGTTATGGTCTTATATATCTTTATCAGAATAAAATCACATATTTTTTTCTTTTAAAATAGAAATGCATGTAATCAGAGAATTTAATTTTATGTTCGTGACAAGTGTTTTGATTAGAAAAAGAAGAAAGAATTAAATTTCACCTTAATTTACTTTTAAACTATATTTAGAGGATATTGCTTATAAAAATGTAAGAAGAATGTATAATCTGGGCATAAATTGAACTGATTATGTAAATATATTAAAAATGAATTGGAGGTATAAATCACAGATGTCGACTTGATGGAGTTTGTTACCAGCAAAATCTACTGCTCACAAATCCCATCGTGTTAATTACAAGAAGGCATCTGGTATACAAATTTATGCTAAGCTAAGAAACATACAGATTAATGTTGAATACAGTATGTCAAATAGATACGGCATCATCTACCTTCACTTGCTAGATGTATTAGGCCATAATTGTTGCATTAGTTCATGTAACTAAAACAGATCATAGTTATTAATAGTATTACAGGCAAAAGAGGTGTATTTGTGTGTGTATTACACACATAAATTATAGTTAAAGAGTTGAGAGTCTAGGGAGAAGTAAAAAGATGTTACGTATGAATCTATTCTATGGGGGAAAACTTATGTTTAACTTTAGATTATAAATTTCTAAAGCTTCAGAAAATAAAAATATAAGATTAGGAGTGTTTGATGTCATGGAGTATTAGCCAAACACAGTCCTCAACAATTGATCAAGTGTTATTAAAAGAAACCCTGTGTTAATTTTTGTATAAGGTGTAAGGAAGGGGTTCAGTTTCAGTTTTCTGCATATGGTTAGCCAGTTTTCCTAACACCATTTATTGAATAGGAAATCCTTTTTCCATTCCTTGTTTTTGTCAGGTTTGTCAAAGATCTGATAGTCATAGATGTGTGGCGTTATTTCTGAGGACTCTTTTGTGTTCCATTGATCTATATCTCTTTTTTGGTACCAGTACCATGCTGTTGTGGTTACTGTAGCTTTGTAGTATAGTTTGAAGTCTGCAAGGGTGATGCCTACAGTTTTGTTCTTTTTGCTTAGGATTATCTTGGCTATAAGGGCTCTTTTTAGGTTTCACATGAAATTTAGAGTAGTTTTTTCTAATTCTGTGAAGAAAGTCAATGGTAGCTTGATGAGGATAGCATTGAATCTATAAATTACTTTGGGCAGTATGGCCATTTTCACAATTTTGTTTCTCCTATCCATGAGCATGGAATGTTTTTCCTTTTTTTTTTTTTTTTGTCCTCTCTTATTTCCTTGAGCAGTGGCATGTAGTTCTCCTTAAAGAGGTCTTTCACATCCCTTGTAAGTTGTACTCCTAGGTATTTTATTCTCTACATAGCAATTGTGAATGGGAGTTCACTTGTGATTTGGCTCTTTGTCTATTATTGGTGTATAGGAATGCTTGTGATTTTTGCACATTGATTTTGTATTCTGAGACTTTGCTGAAGTTGCTTATCAGCTTAATGAGATATTGGACTGAGACTTAAACATAAGACCTAAAACCATAAAAACCCGACAAGAAACCCTAGGTAATATCATTCAGGACATAGGCAAGAACAAAGACTTCATGGCTAAAACATCAAAAGCAATGGCAACAAAAGCCAAAATTGACAAATAGAATCTAAGTAAACTAAAGAGCTTCTGCACAGAAAAACAAACTATCATCAGAGTGAACAGGCAACCTACAGAATGGCAGAAAATTTTTGCAATCCATCTGACAAAAGGCTAATATCCAGAATCTATGTGGAACTTAAACAAATTTACAAGAAAAAGACAACCCCATCAAAATGTGGACAAAGGATATGAACAAACACTTCTCAAAGAAGACACGCGGCCAACAAACATACGAAAATAAGCCCATCATCACTAGTCATTAGAGAAATGCAAATCAAAACCATAATAAGATACCATCTCACGCCAGTTAGAATGGTGATCATTAAAAAGTTTGTAAATAACAGATGCTAGAGAGGATGTGGAGAAATAGGAACGCTTTTACATTGTTGATGAGCATGTAAATTAGTTCAACCATTGTAGAAGACAGTGTGGCAATTTTTCAAAGATCTAGAACCAGAAATACCATTTGACCCAGCAATCTCAATTCTGGGTATATACTCAAAAGATAAAAATCATTCTATTATGAAGACACATGCACACATATATTCACTGCAGCACTATTCACAATAGCAGAGACTTGGAACCAACCCAAATGACCACCAATGATAGACTGGATAAAAAAAAAAAAAAAAAAAACGTGAAATATATACACCATGGGATACTATGCAGCCATAAAAAAGGATGAATTCATGTTCTTTGCAGGGACACGGATGAAGCTGGAAACCATCATTCTCAGCAAACTAGCACAGGAACATAAAGACAAACTCGCATATTCTCATGCATACGTGGGAGCTGAACAATGAGAAAACATGGACACAGGGAGCGGAACGTCACACACCAGGGCCTGTCAGGGGGCTGGGAGACTAGGGGGGTATGGGAGGGATAGCATTAGGAGAAAACCTAATGTAGCTGACTGGTTGATGGGTGCAGCAAACCACTGTGGCACATGTATACCTATGCAACAAACCTGTACGTTCTGCACATGTATCCTAGAACTTAAAATATAACAATAATTTTTTTAAAAACCCTGAAAATTGTTGCCTATCTTCTTAGAAATGCTACTTTTTCTCCAAAAGCAAGGCTCTTTTAATGGGGCCTAAATTTATTTTCATCTAGTTGTAAATCCTCTATGTGGAAACATTATTGCTCATTTTGCCCTTGATAATTTTAACGATTTTTATGGTTTATTTTGTTCATCATGTAGGCTTGCAATAAAAATGGCATAGCATCTACACCTAAATATTTCATATTAACATTTACTTCCTAATTCTTTATAATTGCTATTACAAATAAAAACTGACTGTAAAATACAGAAAATGTTATATCTTCAGAGATCTAATTCTTATGTCTTACCCGACATTAGAATCCAAAATTATTAGAAACATGTATTCCTCAATGAAAGGAAAGGTGGTCTGGTCTATTAAATTTCTGAAATGGTAAGCTAATAATTTGTGATTATATGTTACATTTTCAAATATAAGTATGAATTCCGTCAGTATATCACCTTTAACATTTATTTGTGATTACTCATTTTCATGTACTCATTTATCAATTATTTATTGAACACAAGATATCCTGGGTATGCTTATAGGTGCCAGGTAGATAATTGCAAGCAAAGCAGTTCAAATCTTTGCATTCAGGAAGCTTGCAGTCTAGTAGGAATACAAAGACCAAATTTTTCAAAAGCAAATAAATTTTTTGTCTTTGTATGTGTGTATAAATCTAATGATTAAATTATGTGTACAATATTAATACAGAGAAATGCAAAAGTGATTATAACCCCACTTCTAACCTATTCTTCCAGAATTTAAGCAGTAGGAGTAGTAAAGTTTTAATAACTTTTGAAAAGGCAAAAAGCAAAATATGCTAAATGACACATAATTTCAAATAAATGTTCCCTGGAGGATCAAACCAAGTACAAAAATGTCTGCTTGAAATGTGTAAGGGAATGTTATGGAATTAATAGGTAAAGCCTTATGCATGGATAAAAACTAGAGTGTCAGATATGATTTAAAGACTGGAGGAAAACTGTAACTTGTATAAGGATAATATAGGGAAAAATTAAAAAGCAAATTGAGATCAGATTGCAGTCATTTAAGTTTCAAGCCAAACTGATGACAAATAGAATTAAGAAATGTCCGAAGTGCTTTAGGCTGATGAATCCAGTGATTTTATGCCAGATTGATTTGAGATAGAAAGAAGAGGAGTATCTATGAAAGTAGAACATATAATAGGATGGTTACTTAAAACTCCAAGCATAATATATAAGACCTTTTATGATGATGATGGTAATAATTATTTTAATCAACACTGACTTTTACATCCTATTTTCTGTTTTTTTTCTCATCTTATTGTTGGTAGGTACTTATTAGTTGTCAAATTTTTAATTCATTTATTAATGTAAAATACAAACTCATAAATCTATTATTACACACTGCTTTTGCAATTATATCTAAATGATGTCATTAGTTCCCTAATATTACTTTTTTCCTGTCTACCAATTTAAATTTTTATATAGAGAAAATAGCTATATCCCTCCAAAAGATTTCCCTAATGGATCAATCACTTAGACAATTAAGCCCACTTTAAATTGACTACTGAGATAGAAGAAATATGAGAGAATAGAAGTCTCTACGGATTGTCCTCTTCCCCCGCAACGACAGCAGTTTAGCAACTATCTACATAAACACACAAAAAATGCACGCTCATAAGAACCGAAAAATTAGGTAAGCACTCAAAGTCCGACGTTTTAACTTTATACTGCTGAAAGAGGCCCTGAAGAGGTAAGCAAAATAATCTGGAATCACCAGTGCCACCCCTCTCACATGCTCCAGCAGCTACAGCTTGGTGCATGGAGTGTTTCTGTGTGCTGGGGAGAAGAAAGCACACTAATTGTAAGGCATTGAACTCAGTGCTGCCCTATCATAACAGAAAACAAAACCAGACCAAACTCAGCTGATGCCAAACCATGGAGGGAACATTTAAACCATCCCTAGCCTGAGGGAAATTGCTGATCCCAGTGGTTCGAACTTGAGATTCTGCAAGCCTTGCAGCAAATGCAGAGGTACTACATTGATGGTAGTCTCCCCAAGTCTTGGCAGCTGCAGGCCAAAGTACTCTGGAGCTCTAAGTAAACTTGAAAGGCAGTCTAGGCCACAAGGTCTGAAACTTCTAGATGAGTCCTAGTGCTGAATTGGGCCCAGAGACAATGTACATGTGACATACTGAGGCACTAGCCAGGGCAGCTAAGGGAGTGCTGTCATCATCCCTCCTCTAACCCCAGGCTGCACAGCTTGCAGGTTGAAAAGAGACCTTTAATCTCCACTTGAGAATAAAGGGTGAAGTGGGAGACTTTGTTTTGCGTCTTGGACAGCAACTCAGCCACAGTAGGATAAGGTATCAGTCAGAGTCATAAAACCCTCTTTCCAGGCCTTGGATCCCAGATGGCATTTGTAGACACACCATGGGCCATAAGGAAACTTAATGCCTGACGTTTGGTCTACATTCTGCAATGGCCCAGCCCTGGCAGGATTTATCACCTGCTAATTGAAGAGTTACTGGTCTCTGAGTGATCAGCAGTGATACTCAGGTACTATGTAGTGGGTCAGTGAAGAAACTAAGAAGACATATAGACCAATGAAACATAACGGAAACCTCAGAAATAACACTACACATCTACAGCCATCTGATCTTTGACAAACCTGCCAAAAACAAGCAATGGGGAAATAATCTCCTATTCAGTAAATGGTACTGGGAAAACTGGCTAGCCATATGCTGAAAATTAAAATTTGACCCCTTCCTTACACATTATACAAAAATTAATTCAAGATAGATTAAAGACTTAAAAGTAACCCCAAACCACAAAACCCTAGAACAAAACCCAGGCAATACAATTCAGGACATAGGCATGGGCAAAGACTTCATGACAAAATGCCAAAAGCAGTTGGAACAAAAGCCAAAATTGACAAATGGTATCGAATTAAACTAAAGAGCTTCTGCACAGCAAAAGAAAGAGTGAACAGCCAACCTACAGAATGGGAGAAAGCTTTGCAATTTACCCATCCGACAAAGGTCTAATATCCAGAATCTACAATGGACTTAAACAAGTTTACAAGAAAAGAAACACAACTCCATCAAAAAGTGGGCAAACGATATGAACAGACACTCCTCAAAAGAAGACATTTATGTGGCCAATAACATATGAAAATAAACTTAACATCACTGATTAAGGAGATACTGCAACTGATACCGTAGAAATTTAAAGGATCATTAGTGGCTACTATACGCAATTGTATGCCAATAATTGAAAAATCTGTAAGAAATGAACAAATTACTGAACACATACAACCTACCAAAATTGAACCATGAAGAAATCCAAACCTTGAACAGACCAATAACCAGTAACAAGATTGAGTCTGTAATAAAAAGTCTCTCTAAATAAAATCCCTGGACCAGTTAACTTCACTGCTAAAACCTGCCAAACACTTAAATAACTAAAACAAATCATACTCAAAGTATTCTGCAAAATAGTGGAAGAAAGAATACTTCCCACCTCATTGTACGAAGTCAGTATTACCCTGATGACAATACCAGAAAAAAATAAAAAGAAAAAGAACTACAGGCCCATATCTGTGATGAATATTAATGCAAAAAAATCCTCAAAAAAATACTAGCAAACCAAATTCAATAACATCTTAAAAAGATCATTCATCATGACCAAGTTGAATTTATTCCTGAGATGCAAGGATAATTCAACATATGCAAATCAATCAATGTGATACATCAAGAAAATGATGGAAAAAATGCATATTCATTTTAATTGATGGTGAAAAGCATTTCATAAATTCAACATTCCTTCATTATAACAACTTACAAAAATGAGGTATAGAAGGAACGTAGCTCAGCATAATAAAACCTGCATATGATAAATTCACAACTAATATGCAGAATGGGGAGAAACTGAAAGCCTTTCCTCTGAGATCTAGAACATATCTGTTATTCAACATAGTATTGGAAGTGCTAGCTAGAGCAATCAGACAAGAGAAGGAAGTAGAGTGCATCCAAACTGGAAAGGAAGAAGTCAAATTATTCTTGTCTGCAAATGATACGATCATGCATTTGGAAAAACCTAAAGATTCTACCAAAAAGCTACTATACCTGATAAAAAATATTCATTAAATTTTCAGGATACAATATCAACACACAAAAATCAGCAGTATTTCTATATGCCAACAGGGAACAATCTGAAACAGAAATTTAAAAAAATCAATTTGTAATAACCACAAATAAAATTAAATACCTAGAAATTAACTAAAGAAGTGAAAGATACCTATAATGAAAACTGCAATACTGATGAAAAAAATTAAAGAGGTCACCAAAACATGGAAAAATATTCCATGTTCATAGATTGAAAGAATAAATATTGTTAAAGTGTCCATACAATCCGTAGTAATCTACACATTGAATGCAATCCCTGTTAAAATGCCAATGATCTTTCTCACAGAAATAGGAAAAACAATTGTGAAAGTAATATGGATGCACAAAAGACTCAGACCAGTCAAAGCTATAATAAGCAAAATTAACAAAATTGGAAGTATCATATAACTGACTGTAAATGATACTACATAGCTATAGTAACATAAACATCCTGGCACTGGCATAATAACAGACATGTAGACCAGTGGAACAGAGAATAGAATGCAGAAACAAGTTTACACACCTTCAGTGAACTCATTTTCAAGAAAGGTACAAATAAATACCCTGGAGAAAACACAATCTGGTGATTAAATGGTGCTGGAAAAACTGGTTATCTATATGCAGTGGAAGAAAAGTAGACCTCTATCTCCTACCATATACAAAAACTCAAGTAAAAATGGATCAAACACTTAAGTCTAAGACCTTAAACTATGAAATTACTGCAAGAAAACATTTCAGAAACTCTCCAGGGCGTGGATCTGGGTAAATATTTCTTGAGAATATCTCACAAGCCCAGGTATCTAACGAAAAAGTGGACACATTGGATCACATCAAGATAAATAGCTTCTGCACAGCAAAGGAAAAAAAGTGAAGCGACAACACACAGAATGAGAGAAAATTTTTGCAAGCCACACCTTTCACAAGGGTTGAATAATGAGAATATATAAGGAGCTCAAACATCTATACAGGAAAAAATATAATTATTAAAAATGAGCAAAAAATCTGAATAGATATTTTTCAATGGCAAACAGACATATGAAAAGGTACTCCAAATCATTGATCATCAGAGAAATGCAAATCAAAACTATTGTGAAATATCATCTCATCTCAGTTAAAATGGCTTTTATCCAAAAGGCAGGCAATAACAAATACAAGAATGTGAAGAAAATGGAACCCTTGTACACTGTTGGTGGGAATGTAAATAACAACTAATATGGAGAACAGTTTGGAGGTTCCTTAAAAATCTACACATAGAGCTACCATTCTATCCAGCAATCCCAACACTGGGTATATACCCGAAATAAAGGAAATCAGTGTATAAAAGAGACATCTGTATTCCCATACTTGTTGCAGCACTGCTCTCAATAGCCAGGATTTGGGAGTAAACTAAGTGTCCATGTGAGATGAATAGATAAGGAAAATGTGGTACATATACACAACAGAGTAGTATTCAGCCATAAAACAGGGATAGAGAGTAAAAGGAAGGTTACCAGACATAGGTAAAGGCAGTGGGAGGGTGAGATGTGGGTGGGGATAGTTAATGTGCACAAAAAGTAGTTAGAAAGAAGGTATAAAACCTAGTATTCACTAGCACTACAGGGTGACTATAGACAAGAATAATTTATTTGTGTGTCTTAAAGTAACTAAAAGTGTATAATTGGATTGTTTGCAATACAATGGATAAATACTTGAAGGGATGGATACTCCACTTAACATGATGTAATTATTATGCACAGCATGCCTGTGTAAAAATATCTCACCTACTGCATATATAATATACATGTACTATTACCCACAAAAATCAAAAATTTTTTAAATAATAAATTGACTCCTAGTTAACACTAACATCTCTCATATAACATAGATATCAATGTATTTTTGCTAGATAAGAATGTTAAATCAGCTTAACAATAACCCACAACACTCGGACCAACTAATGTATTTTTGCTAGATAAGAATGTATAAAATATGTAAAAATGTGTAAGAAAAATAAAACATGAAGGAAGTGATACAAAGTGAAGTTAATCATCATGACATAGTAGAACAGTTTTATTCATTCTGGAACCATCAACAGTTGGAAATCTGGCATAGTTAATTAGGTAGCATTAGATTAAGAGAAAAATGACAAGAAGGATCGAAACACATGTACTACAAAAGTGGAATAATTTGAATATAAATTTTAAAAAACCTTGGGAACATGAAGAATATTCAGAATATTTCTTCTAAATGGTTGAATCTATTGTGAAAATCAAATACAAAAATTTAAAACATTTAATCACACACTGTTTTTAGAAAAGTTGTGACAAAATCAATACTTAATTTTTAACAAGTTGTTGGTTTATCATTATAATGAGAAATTCCTATTATCTCTCAGTGGATATACAGATCTCCTGTTTATATGACCCTTTTTCAGCATTTTGTGTTGTTGACATATTTTCTTTCTACTTCAAAGAGTTACATTTCTTGCTTGTTTCTGTGGGTAGAATGTAAGTTTTAAGCGGGCACAAACTTCTTCAGTCATAGCCATTGCAATATCTCTATTGTCTAAAACTATGCAGGCTTATGGTGTATAATTAAATATTTAATGAAATTTCCTTGAAATTAGCCCATAATATCATGTAATATAGAGTAAAATTGTCCTAAAATTTATTTATTTATTTATTCATTCATTCATTCATTCATCTTTTGAGATGGAGTCTCACTCTGTCACCCAGTTGGAGTGCAGTGGCACAATCTCAGCTCATTGCAACCTCTGCCTCCTGGGTTCAAGCGATTCTCCTGCCTCGGCCTCCCATGTAGCTGGGATTATAGGCACATGCCACCATGACTGGCTAATTTTTGTATTTTTAGTAGAGATAGGGTTTCACCATGTTGCCCAGGCTGGTCTCAAACTCCTGACCTCAGGTGATCCACCCACCTCAGCCTACCAAAGTGCTGGAGTTACAGGTGTGAGCCACCATGCTTGGCCAAATTGTCCTAATATTTAATAGATTATTTAAAAGCATAATTATTTGACTAGCATCTTTTTATATATCCCATTTGTGAATTTCTTAAATGTTGTCCAATTTGCTTTCTGGTTATTAGTGGATTTCTTATTGATTTTTCACGGTTATTTGTTTATTAAATCTATACCCTTAATTTGTCACATCCATTCAACATAGTTGAGTTCCTATAGCTGAAAATTTAAGTGAAAACCTAAAAATTGAAGCAAGATAAATCTGGAGGACAGTTATAATACTATTCTGATTATGTGTTACAGATGATGGTGTCCTAAATTTTGGCAGTGTGATGGAGGGAAGTGGATTAAATTTCAGAGTTTGCCTGTGGCTGAGGATGGAGGAGAGAAGGATAAAAGATAAATTGTTACTTTTCTATCTCTAAAAAGGAAGGGAAAAACTTGTAAAATTTTGGAAATTGGTGATGACCAAGAGAAATTCAACTCGAATTATCTGTTATGCAGTCTACAATTATGGCCTGGAATATAAAAACAGTTCTTAGTCAGCAATTATTTTCAGTTTCCTAGCATATAGGTGGTTTCCAAAGTAATCATAGAATATAGAAACACCTAGGGAAGAGATTATAGAGTGAGAAAGCAGCCCAGGGACCAAGTTCACACAGACTTCCACATTTAGAGATTGTGTAAAGAAGCTGAAAACCAGACCATTAAATAATATATACATATATAAAATTAGATACAGAAACATCTATTCTTTTTCCAAACATGAAAAGTTTTTCACAAAAAAACAAGAGAGATATTTTTGAGAGAGCTGAAATCAGTCAACTGTGTAAAATTCTGTTGAGAAATGAATTAAGAGGAGAACTAAAAAAGTCCATTGGTTGTGTATACTTGGGAATAGGAAACAGCATTAGTGACTGCAGCAGGAATACTTTCTAAGGATTAGTAGAGGAGGTTGAGGCACTTCTAGAGTGGGTTAAAGATTCAGGATGAATTTAAGGAAATGGTTTCACATACATAGGCAGTAATGTTTCTAAACAGTTTTAGCTGGAACTGGTAGTAGAGAAAGACACTGGTCATATGTTATAATATATTTGTTGATATGGATGATATGTCACTTGTTTTTGCTTTTGTCCATGTTGGCAATTGTCTTTTAAATTTAATCATACCCAAAAGAAGTTTAAGTAAAAATATTTGTTAGTATTCTCTCTCTTAGATTTTTTGTCTTTATATAAATTCAATGCAAAATTTTCCCTTTGATGAAGGTATTTTCTTTTAATGTTATATTTTTTGAATTTATAATTTTTGACCATATACATGAATATTTATATAAGAAATCTGATGTTGGATTTTATTTTCTTTTTCTTTTTAAAATTTAATTTTTGTTGTTGTTGTTGTTGTAGTACTTTAGATTCTGAGGTATATGTGCAGATCATGCAGGATTGTTGCATAGGTACATACATGGCAAGGTGGTTTGCTGCCTTCATCCCCCCCATGACCTATATCTGATATTTCTCCTCACGTTATCCCTCTCCACCCTCCCTACCCCCGACTGTCCCTCCCCTAGCCACCCTCAACTGACTGCAGTGTGTGATGCTCCGCTCCTTGTGTTCACGTGTTCTCAGTTTTCAACACCTGCCTATGAGTGAGAACATGCCGTGTTTGGTTTTCTGTTCTTGTGTCAGTTTGCTGAGAATGATGATTTCCAGATTCATCCATGTCCCTATGAAGGACACAAACTCATCATTTTTTATGGCTGCTTAGTATTCCATGGTGTAAATGTGCCACATTTTCTTTATCCAGTCTATCGTTGATGGACATTTGGGTTGGTTCCAAGCCTTTGCTATTGTAAACTGCCGCAATGAACATACGTGTGCTTTTGTCTTTATAATAGAACAATTTATAATTCTTAGGGTATATACCCAGTAATGGGATTGCTGGTTCAAATGGTATTTGTATTTCTAGGTCCTTCAGGAGTCACCACACTGTCTTCCACAATGGTTGAACTAGTTTACACTCCCACCAGCAGTGTAAAAATGTTCCTATTTCTCCACATCCTCTCCAGCATCTGTTGTCTCCAGATTTTTTAATGATTGCCATTCTAACTGGCATGAGGTGGTATTTCAATGTGGTTTTGATTTGCATTTCTCTAATGACCAGTGATAATGAGTATTTTGTCATATGTTTGTTGACCTCATAGATACCTTCTTTTGAAAGAAGATATCTATGTTCACGTCCTTCACCCAATTTCGAATGGGTTTGTTTGTTTGTTTCTTGCTTTTAGTTCTTCATAGATTCTGCATATTAGCCCTTTGTCAGATGGGTAGACTGCAATAATTTTTTGCCCATTCTGTTGGTTGCTGGTTCACTCTAATGATTGTTTCTTTTGCTGTACAGAAGCTCTGGAGTTTAATTAGATCCCACTTGTCTATTTTGGCTTTCGTTGCCAATGCTTTTGGTGTTTTAGTCATGAAGTCCTTGCCTATGCCTATGTCCTGAATGGTATTGCCTAGGTTTTCTTCTAGGATTTTTAGGGTATAAGGTTTTATGTTTAAGTCTTTAATCCATCTGGAATTAATTTTAGTATAAGGTATCAGGAAGGATCCAGTTTCTGTTTTCTGCACGTGGCTAGCCAGTTATCCCAACACTATTTATGAAACAAGGAATCCTTTCCCCATTGCTTGTTTTTGTCAGGTTTGTCAGAGATCAGATAGTTGTAGATGTGTGGTGTTTCTTCTGAGGCCTCTTTTCTGTTCCATTGTTCTATATCTCCATTTTGGTACGAGTACCATGCTGTTTTAATTACTGTGGCCTTGTAATATAGTTTGAAGTCAGGCGTGATGCCTCCAGCTATGTTCTTTTTGCTTAAGCTTTTTGATTTGTTGTTGCAGTCAGTTTGCCAGTGGTTTATTGAAGATTTTTGTATCTATGTTCATTATGGATATTGGCCTGAAGTTTTCTCTTTTAGTTGAGTCTCTGCCTGGTTTTGGTATCACAATGATGTTGGTCTCATAAAATGATATGGGGAGGATTCCATCTTTTTGTATTGTTTGGATTAGTTTCAGAAGGAATGGTACCAGCTCCTCTTTGTACGTCTGGTAGAATTCAGCTGTAAACCCACTGCACCTGGACTTTTTTTGGTTGGTAGACTATTAATTGCTTCCTCAACTTCAGCCCTTGTTATTGGTCTATTCAGGGATTCAACTTCTTCATGGTTTACTCTTGGAAGAGTGTAAGTGTCCATGAGTTTAGTCATTTCTTCCAGATTTACTGGTTTTTGTGCATAGAGTTGTTTGTAGGAATCTCTGTTGGTAGTTTGTATTTCTGTGGAATCAGTGGTGATGTTCCCTTTATTGCTTTTTATTGCATCTATTTGATTCTTCTCTCTGTTCTTTTTCATTAATCTAGCTAGTGGTCTATCTATTTTGTTGATCTTTTCAAAAAACCACCTCCTAGATTTGTTGATTTTTGCAAGTTTTTTTGTGTCTCTACCTCCTTCATTTCTGCTCTGATCTTAGTTACTTCTTGTCTTCTGCTAACTTTTGAGCTTTTTGTTCTTTCTTCTCTCTTTCAATTTTTATGATAGGGTGTCGATTTTGATCTCTCCTTGCTCCTCATGTGGGCATTTATTGCTCTGAATTTCCCTCTGGAAACTACTTTAAATGTGTCCCAGAGATTCTGGTACATTGGGTTTTCATTCTCATTGGTTTCGAAGAACATCTTTATTTCTGCCTTCATTTCATCGTTTATCCAGTCAACATTCAGGAGCCAGTTTTTCAGTTTCCATGAAGCTGTGTGGTTTTGAGTTAGCTTCTTAATCCTGAGTTCTAATTTGATTGGACTGTGGTCTGAGAGGCTGTTTGTTATGATTTCAATTCTTTTGTATTTGCTGAAGAGTGATTTGCTTCTAATTATGTGGTCAGTTTTAGAGTAAGTGTGATCGGTGCTGAGAAGATTGTATATTCTGTGGTTTTGGGGTTAAGAGTTCTGTAAATGTCTATTAGGTATGCTTGATCCAGATCTGTGTTCAAGTCCTGGATTTCCTTGTTGATTTTCTGTCTCGTTGATCTGTCTAATATTGACAGTGGAGTGTTAAAAGTCTCCCCACTATTATTGTGCAGGAGTCTAAGTCTCTTTGTATGTTGTTAAGGCCTTGCTTTATGTATCTGGGAGCTCCTGTATTGGGTGCATATGTATTTAGGATAGTTAGTTCTTCTTGTTGTATTGATCCTTTTACCATTATGTAATGCTCTTCTTTGTCTCTTTTGATTTTTGTTGGTTTAAAGTCCATTTTATCAGAGACTAGGATTGCCACCCCTGCTTTTTTTTTTTTTTTGCTCTCCATTTGCTTGGTAAATCTTCTTCCATCCCTCTATTTTGAGTCTATATGTGTCTTTGCATGTGAGATGGGTCTCCTGAATACAGCACACTCATGGTTCTTGGCTTTTTAATCCGCTTTGCCAGTCTGTGTCTTTTGATTTGGGCATTTAGTCTATTTACATTTAGTGTCAATATTGTTATGTGTAAATTTGATCCTGCCATTTTGTTACTGGTTGGTTGTTTTGCCCTTTGGTTGGTGTAATTTCTTCTTTGTGTCATTGGTCATAAAGACCGTTTAATTCTTTTTTGGAATGGCTGGTACTGGTTTTTCCTTTTTGTGTTCAGTGTTACCTTCAGGAGCTCTTGTAGGGCAGGTCTGGTAGTGATGAACTCTTGCAGCAATTGCTTGTCCATAAAGGATTTTATTTCTCTTCACTTATGAAACTTAGTTTGGCTGGTTATGAAATTCTGGGTTGAAAGTTCTTTTCTTTAACGATGTTGAATATTGGCCTTCACTCTCTTCTGGCTTGTAGGGTTTCTGCTGAGAGTACCGCTGTGAGTCTGATAGGCTTCCCTTTGTGAGTGACCCGACCTTTCTTTCTGGCTGCCCTTAGCATTTTTTCCTTCATTTCCACCCTGATGAATCTGATGATTATCTGCCTTGAGGTTGCTCTTCTGAGGAGTATTGCTGTGGTGTCCTCTGTATTTCCTCTATTTGAATGTTGGGCTGCCTTGCTAGGTTAGGGAAGTTCTCCTGGATAATATCCTGAAGAGTGTTTTCCAGCTTGGATTAATTCTCCCTGTCATCTTCCGGTATACCAATCAAGCATAGATTAGGTCTTTTCACATAATCCCTTATTTCTTGGAGGCTTTGTTCATTTCTTTTCACTCTTTTTTCTCTTCTCTTGCCTTCCTTTTTTCTTTCATTGAGTTAATCTTCAATCTCTGATATCATTTTTTCTGCTTGATCTATTTGGTTCTTGAAACTTGTGTATGCTTCATGAAGTTCTTGTGCTGTGTTTTTCAGCTGCATCATGTCATTTATGTTCTTTTCTAAGCTGTTTATTCTAGTTAGCATTTCGTCTAACCTTTTTTCAAGGTTTTTAGTTTCTTTGTATTGGGTTAGTACATGTTCGTTTTACTCAGAGAAGTTTGTTATTACCCTCCTTCTGAAGCCCACTTCTGTCAGGTTGTCAAATTTGTTCTCCATCCTGCTTTGTTCCCTTGCTGTGGAGGAGTTTTGATCTCATGGTTGGGGAGAGGCGTTCCGGTTTTTGATGGTTTCATCCTTCTTCCTCTGGTTTCTTCCCATCTTGTTGGTTTTATATAGCTTTGATCTCAGGTAGCTGCTTGGGGATGCGGCCTTTCATTTGTCTGCCTGAAGAGGCACTGCTGGGCTGCCATGCATTCAATGTAGCTGATATGTATTTTTCCTGCATCTTACATATACTCAGGAAAATTAGGCCCGCTTCTGCAATGGCAGCTGCCCTTCCCCCTGCCAAGCTGTGTCATTCCTGGTCACTCTCTAACTGGTGTCCTGGGTGTGAAACTCTGAAGTGAGAGTTTTTTAGCTTGATAGGCTTTGTGGGGGAAAGACCCATCCTGCCATATGCCCTGTTTTCCTGCTTTCAGTTCCCCTTCTTTCTGGGGGATAGGTAGCTCCGTCCCTCTGGCTTTCTGGCTTTCTCACCATCAGCCAGTGCTCCCACCTAGATCTATGCTGACAGCTCTGGTCACAGCCGAAGTTGCTGTTCTGCCATGTTCATGCAGCTTGCTGAGGCTTTTCAGCCCAGCCAAGATCTCCTGTTCTTTGGGTTGTAGAGGGCTTGGGTGGAGCAGAGTATCAGAACTGAAGTCCCAGAGTGGGAGATGTCCCAGTCCTCTGGTTAGTTGCATGCACCTCGTGGGTGGGGCAGTGCCCCATCTTGCCTCATCTTACCCTATTTGGTTTATATGCACTGTCCAACCAGACCCACAAAATGAACCTGGTACCTCATCTGGAATTGTGTAGACCACTCAGCTTCTCTCACTGGGAGCTGCATTCTAGAGCTGCCTCTTATTCGGCCATCCTGAGACCCCCCTATTTTTCTTTTTTTTTATTATTATTTATTTATTTATTTATTTTTTTTTTTGAGACGGAGTTTCGCTTTTGTTACCCAGGCTGGAGTGCAATGGCGCGATCTCGGCTCACCGCAACCTCCACCTCCTGGGTTCAAGCAATTCTCCTGCCTCAGCCTACCGAGTAGCTGGGACTACAGGCACGTGCCACCATGCCCAGCTAATTTTTGTATTTTTAGTAGAGACGGGGTTTCACCATGTTGACCAGGATGGTCTCGATCTCTTGACCTCGTGATCCACCTGCCTCAGCCTCCCAAAGTGCTGGGATTACAGGCGTGAGCCACCGCGCCCGGCCGGCCCCCCCCCGTTTTTCTTACGAGTTTCTAGTTTGTTGCATTATTTAAAGAAGTACATTTTACTTCTGTTTTGGAAGGTTATTAAGAGTTTCTGAGCAGCATAACATAATGTTGGATTTTGATAATATTCAGATACGATTGAAAAGAAGATTCATTTTCCATTTATGTGATATGTAGTTAGATCATACTTAGAAGATGAATTTTATTAATTTGATAATTCAGATCCTTCATAGGTAAACTATTATATTTGACCCCTCCAGTTTTTGAATGCAGTTTCTACTATATAATAAATTCTTACTGTTTACATCATTTTGAGTTATATTTTGTAATTTTATTTGACATGTATAAGTCCATGACCACTAAAATTTCAGTTTTTATACAATGTCTTTGTCCCATTTCAGTTTTACATTTTTAAATTTATCATTTCCATTAACATTATGGTATCTTCTTTCTTTGTATTTGTGTGGTACTTAACCTCTCTACTTTACATTCCACATTTTTCTGATATACTTTATTGTACCTGACTCTTGTGTATAACATACAGATTTGTTGTTTGCTTTTCTTTTCTTTTCTTTTTCAATTCAAGTGATAATACTGTATTCCTGCTTGTGTTTTTGTTTGTTTTGGTAAACTCCTTTTTTCCTCCTTCCTTCCCTCCTTCCTTCCCTCCTTCCTTCC
>PVKV010009179.1:0-58509 GCA_004027835.1 Alouatta palliata
GGGATAGCATGGGGAGAAATACCAGATATAGGTGATGGGGAGGAAGGCAGCAAATCACACTGCCATGTGTGTTCCTATGTAACAATCTTGCATGTTCTTCACATGTACCCCCAAACCTAAAATGCAATAAAAAGTATATATAAAAAAATAAATAAATAAATAAATTAATTAAAATTAAAATAAAATAAAAACCTCATGCTAGACTGGAGAAAAAAAAAGATTATTTAGGCCATTTACATTCAAGGCTAATATTGAGATATGAGGTACTGTTTCAGTCATTGTGTTGACTGTTACCTACTTACTTTGTTTTTTTTAATGTATTATTGTTTATAAGCCCTGTGAATTTTATGCTTTCAGGAGTTTCCATTCTGGTACATATCAGCCTTTTGTTTCAAGAGTTAGAAGTCCTTTTAGCACTTCTGGTAGGGCTGGGGTAGTACTGACAAAATTTCTCAGCAATTGCTTGTCTGAGAAAGATTATATTTCTTTATTTATAAAACTTATTTACTTTAATTTTGCTGGATACAAAATATTTAGCTGACAGTTATTTTGTTTAAGGGAACTTAAAATAGGACCCAATCCCTTCTGGCTGGTAAGGTTTCTGCTGAGAAGTTTGCTGTACTCTGATAGGTTTTCCTTTATAGGTTACCTGATGCTTTTGTCTCAATGTTCTTAGAATTCTTTCTCTCACTTGACTTTTGGTAGCCTGATGTCCTTTTTACAATGAATCTTCCAGGAATTCTTTAAGATTTCTATATTCAGATGTCAAAACTCTACCAACACCAGGGAAATTTTTTTCTATTATTCCCTAAAATATATTTTCCAAACTTTGTGCTTTCTCTTCTCCCTCATAAATACCTATGATTCTCAGGTTTGGGAATTTTACACCATCTTGTATTTCTTACAGATTTTGTTTATTTCTTCTAATACATTTTTCTTTATTTTTATTTGATTTGGTTAATTCAAAAGCCTTGCCTTTTTTATTTGTGCTTTATTGGGTTAGTTCAAAAGCCTCTGAAAATCTCTTCTAATTGGTCTCATCTATTGTTACAGCTTTTCACTGCATTCTGTAGTTCTCTAAATGTGTCTTTAATTTCCAGGTGAAAATTCTGCTTGGTTTTTATTTAAAATATCTCTTTACAAAATTTTTCATTTACATCTTGTTTTTTAAATTTCTTTATGTTGGTTTTCACCTTTCTCTTATATCTCCTTGAGTAATATAATAATTAACCTTTTGAAATATTTATCTGTTATTTCAAGGATTTTATCTTGGTTTGGATCTATTGCATGAGAGTTAGTGCCATCTTTTGGGGGTGTGATTATATAATTCCGTTTTGTCATATTGCCAGAATTATTTCTTGAACTCTCTCATTTGCATATATAATTTCTTCCTATTATTTTTGAATGCATTTTTGATTTCACTTTTTAAATTTATTTTTTTCCCTTGAGTGACTTTAATGTTTATAGTTTATTGTCACCTAGCTTCAATTTGTGTGAGTTCCTTGGTTATGGAGAATCTTTGTGTAATGAATTTCTTAGATGCTGGTTTTAATAGTAATATACTAGGTGTTTGAGCATGTCCACTATTGCCTGAGGGGCTGGAATGACAGAGATCTAATTAAGCTTATCTCCTTCCCCAGTGGTGAGCACTTTTTCACATTATTTTCCCTCAATATGGTATTAACTGAGTTGAACATTTAAAGTTTCAGGCCAGTAGGAGATGCTGATAGGCAAAAAGAGCTCTGTCTAAAGCGGGCGGGTAAATGCAATACTCCAATAGTGGACAGAGGTACCAGCCTTTTCAGAGGTGGCTGGGGATGCTCTCGGTGAAATGCACGGAGGTCTTTCCAGGGGAAAGGGAGGGAGTCCCCATAGCTCTCCTACTAGGCCAGCGGGAAAGGAATCTGCCTTGTGGTCACACTCTTGACCTGGTGTTCTGGCTATTTAGATCAGAAAACACCTCTTTTCATCTGCGGGAATACTGATGTTCCATGTAGAGAGGGATTGTGACTTTACCCGTTATGCAAACCTGAAGCTGGAGAGCACTCCTCCTGTGGGAGTGCAGTTACCCTGAAGTGTTGCGTAAAGACTGTCTATAGGTGCAGTCAGAATGAGCTCCTGTGGGGGAAGCCCCAGCTGTGTTTGCAGTAGTGAGAGAGGGGAGAAATAATCATTCTCAATTACTCTTCATGTGTACCAGGGCTGCCTGACTATTGGGATAGACTTTCCCCACTGAGCCCAGTGTACCTGTGCCTCTGCTGAAACAAACTTACCACACATGGAAAAATCTGGGACTCAAGGCCTGCAGTCTGATTTCTTTTGTCCCAAAAGTTTCTTGCCTAATGTGGTGCACTCTCCCTTCCCCTAAGCGTAGCAGTTGCTGAGGACCAGACTACTGTGAATCCTGCTGCAGCTCTGACTCTAACCACCCAGTGGAGTTGCCACACTGACTACAGATTCTTAAAATATGATTCTACTACAAAAAGATAATTTAATCTCAACTACTGGTAATTCACTCAACCCAGCAGTTTTCTTGATGGGAAATCCAAATCTGAGAAAAGAACACCTATGTCTGGATTAATTGACTACCAAACAAAAGTCAGGCCAGATATGGGAGAGATCGCTTTCAAAACAGGATGACACTTATTTATAGATGGTTCCTCCCAGGTGATTGAAGGAAAAAAGACACAACGGATATTGAGTAATCGATAGAGAAACTCTTGAAGAAACAGGGTTAGGAAAATTGCCTAATTGTTCTGCCCAAACTTGCAAGCTGTTTGCATTCAGCCAAGCCTTAAAGTACTTTCAGAAACAGATAGGAATCATCTATACCGATTCTAAGTATGCCTTTGGAGTGGCTCATACATTTGGGAAAATTTGGACTGAACAAAGTCTCACGTAAATGTCAGGACCTTGCTCATAAGGAGTTAATTATCCAAGTACTAGATAATCTTCAGTTGCCAGAAGAAGAAATAGCTGGTATCCATGTCCTTGGACACCAGAAAAACCTTTCTTTTGAAAGTTGGGGAAATAACCTAGCAGACCAGAGAGCCAAACAAGCTTCTGTTTCCTTCAAAACTCCTATGTTTCACTTAACTCCTTGTCTTCCTTCTCCTACTGCAATTCCCATTTTCTCTTCCATTGAAAAAGAAAAATTAATAAAGATAGGAGCCAGAGAAGACTCACGAGGAAAATGGCTGTTACCAGACCAAAGAGAAATGTTATCCAAGCCCCTTATGCGGGAGATTTTGTCTTAGTTACATCAGGGGACACACTGGGGACCCCAAGCCATGTGTGATGCAGTTCTCAGGGGCTATGGGTGTATAGGAATTTACACCCTAGCCAAACAAGTTACAGATAGTTGCTTAATATGTGAAAAGACTAATAAACAGATTATAAGAAAACCACCCCTTGGAGGAACGGATCCAGGGCTACGGCCATTTCAAAGTGTTCAGATTGATTATACTGAAATGCCCCAAATTGGTCCTTTAAAATACTTATTAGTAATAATAGACAATTTTACCCACTGGGTAGAGGCTATCCCATTCTCAAGTGCAACCACCAGCAATGTAGTTAAGGCATTAATTGAAAACATTGTACCCAGATTTGGACTAATAGAAAACATTGATTCAGATAATGGAACCCATTTCACTGGGCATGTCATTAAAATTTAGCCCAGGTACTAGACATAAAATTGGAACACCATATCCCTTGGCATCCGTCCTCTTTAGGAAGAGCAGAAAGGATGAATCAGACTCTAAAAAGCCTCTTAACTAAATAAGTTCTAAAAACTCAATTGCCATGGACTAAATGTCTTCCTATTGCTTTTTTAAGAATCCAAACTGCTCCTTGGAGAGATACTGGCACTTCCCTTTCTGAGATGGTCTATGGATTGCCCTATTTACACTCCAATGCTGACATTCCTACAAATGAAACAAAAGATCAGTTCCTCAAAAATTATATACTTGGTCTATCCTCTACCTTCTCTTCCCTTAAGACTAAAGGTCTCCTAGCACAGGCGCCATCTCTGGAGTTTCCAGAACATCAGCATCAGCTTGGAGACCACGTCCTCATCAAAGGGTGGAAGGAAGTGGAATTCGAACCAGCTTGGGAAGGACCATACCTGGTGGTCCTAACTACAGAGACTGCAATCTGAACAGTAGAAAGATAATGGACTCATCACACCGGAGTCGAAAACGCACCACCACCTCCAGAATCATGGACCATCACTCCAGGACTCACCCCCACCAAATTAATTCTAAAAAGAGCTTAATAATCACGTGTTTGTTTTCTCTTTTCTTTCCAACAGAAGGTCATCTTGCCATCAATGTGACTTGAGCCACCCATCTTTTAACGCTTCAGTTTGACACCTGTTCAGTCATCCCATACGGAGACAAGCAACCTCAAAGGAAGCTATCCCACATAGATAAGTATCTATGTCCATACTGTAAAGAGTCAATCAAGTATAAGTATGGAGTCTTAAAAAGTCCCAGTGGTAACTTGGCAGATGTTTGGTGGACCACTCAGTATGAAGGGTGAACAGCCAGGCCCCCTTTTTCAAATAAGTTACAGGGACTAAAAAACTCCAACTAATTCATGGTCCCACCCCACCAAACGGTAAGCCATTGCAGTGTAACCTGTTATTGCTGATTATAGGTAATCCCCAAATAATGGCTCAAGAACCCTCTATTATCAAACAGTATGAGTTATAGGATGGGATCCCACAGGAATCTTCTCCCAGAGGTTAGATAAACCATTGGTTAGCAATAATGCAGAAATCCAAACCCAGAGTCTGGGAGACATGTGGAACTCAATGCTCTCCCCAAATATGGTGAGCCCAGCATCCTCCTCCCATCTCCAGAAAGACACAACAAAAGTAACAATTGTAGAGGAAAAAGATTTAAAGCAGCCTATAGCTCTAGCGACAGGATACCAAGATGCAAATGCTTGGCTGGAGTGGATTAAATATTCCATCCACACTTTAAACAAAAGCAAGTGTTAATGCTTGTGTGCATGGTAGACCAGAGGCACAGACTGTCCCCTTTCCACTTGAATGGTCTTCCAACCAACTGGGCATGAGCTGCATGGTAGCTCTCTTCCAAGACCCCTCCGCCTGGGGTGACAAATTATGCTAAGCTCTTTCTCTGCTATTCCCTGAAGTTAACAACCTGTGGGTCAGCCCCTGAAAGCCATCCAGCTTCTGTCTCCAAATACCAATTTTACTAAATGTCTTTCACAACATGGAGAAAACTTGGTGTTCCTTGGAGCCTTAACAGGATGCAGTGAGCTTAAGCCCTTCCAAGAGCTTACCCATCCATTTGCCCTTAGTTACTCTTGAGCGGATGTATGGTGGTACTGTGGTGGATCATTACTGGACACTCAGCCGAATAACTAGAGCAGAACTTATGCTCTAATTCAATTGGCTACCCCTTTCACTCTGGCATTTCAACAACCAGGAAAGATAGAAAGCAAATATTGTAGAACAAGAGAGGCCCCTCATGGGTCCATTGACTCCCATATTTATATAGATGCCATTGGGGTCCCACGAGGAGTACCAGATGAATTTTAGGCCTGAAATAAGATAACTGGAGGATCTAAATCCATGTTCTTCTGGTGGTTAACTATAAATAAGAATGTGAATTGAATAAACTACATTTATTACAATCAACAATGAATTGTTAATTATACTAGAGATGCTCTTAAAGGGATAGCTGAACAATTAAAACCCACCAGGCAGATGGCCTGAGAAAATAGAATAGCATTAGACATAATACTAGTAAAAGAGGGTGGAGTTTGTGTTATAATTGAAATCCAATACAATAGTTTTATTCCTAATAATACTGCTCTGGTGGGACCACAACAAAAGCATTACAAGGTCTTACTGCCTTATCAAATGAGCTAGCCACAAATTCTGGACTAAACACCGAAGTGATTTATGTACTCAATATTCATCACTCTTGCCACTGGAATAAGGTTGCTTATTCTTACAGGATATTGTGTTATACTCTGTGCCCAAGGACTAACACAAAAGCTTATTGAAACAGCTCTCACCAAAACCTCCCTCGATCCTCCTCCTCCATGTTCCAATTAGCTTTTTGTTCTACAAGACAAAGTAGAACAACAGAGCCAAATTATGCTAAAAAGGTTTGAAGAAGAAATACTATAAAAAATTAAAGGGGGGATTGTTGAATACAGTAAGAAATTCTTCTTCAAAGGTTTAGCTTGCTTAAGCTTCCTTGTCCTTTGTTCCTTGCTTTCAAGGGCAGATTTCCTTACTCTCTGTGTTCCCACTGCCCTGATAAACAACCTTCTCAACAGTGTTTATCTATACAGCCCACATTCCACATCTGCTACCCACTCTGTGAATTACTTCTCCCATCACAACGACTACTCCTGCTGAAACTAAACTTCCTGCCTTCCCACGGATATAACTGCAATCCTGCACTTCTCAAGTTAGCCAACCAGATTTAGCTTAGATTGTGTGGTCCAATTCCAGCCAATGCAGGCAGGACAAGCTGCATTAGAGATAATAAACCCCGCCCCCCCATTTTCCTTTGTTCTTGTGTGCTCTTGTGGTGACCTACCTATGAGGACACCCTCCTGCAGGAGTAAATTTTGCCTTGCTGAGAAAATTCTTTGTTTGAGTGCTGGTTCTTCTTTTTGCACCAAGGAACAAGCATTTGTTGCTAACAGTTTTTAGTCCCCATTTCACCACTTCTTGAGCCCCATGCTGGACACCAAAAATGTTGCAGGACTTTACCTTAGTTCAGTTAAAGGTGGGGGTTCTTTGTCCTACAGCCACAAAAATTCAGGCTTGCAGACAATTTGAAGGATGAGGAAGACAGGGTTTTATTGGGTGAAAAGGAAGAAAAGGGGAAAACAGTGCCTCTAGGCCAGAGTCCTTCCTAGAGTGCTACCCATTCACAGCTTCAATCCCAGGTTCTACACAGAATAAGAGGGGCCTGGCTCCTCCCCACTGCAAACAGTATGAATTTCCTGAGGTTCAGGGGTCCCTTCCCACATGTCTGTCTCAGTAGGATCAGGAATGGCTTCCTACTATGTCTGCTGGAATCTGGAAGTCCATGCAAAGCATGTTCAATGCCACTACTTCTCATATATTCTGCACTGTTCACTAAATCAGCTCCAACACTGGGTGGAGTTAAGGGATTTCCCCATGGGCTGGATTGCCTGGCTTCCCTATGAAAGTTATGTCACAGAGGCAGTCTCTGCCTCTTTAACATTCTGGATACTCACAATTTTCCATCTGGCTTATGGTGTGGGCTGCTGCCCACCACTTCTTTCATAGGATCTGTAGTTTCTTCAGTTTTTCTAAGTTCCTGTGTTTCTTCTTAGAAAACGGTACCCAGTGTGAATCTCCACAAAATATTTTTTCTTTACAACTAGAAGAGGCATGCTAACAATATCTCTAATCTGTCATCTTGTGCCAACCTCTCTAGTTTCTGCTCTATTACTGGGTTTGAGTATTGAGCATTTTGACTCTTTGACAATATCCTTTATCACAATATATTTATCACAAATAATGCATCATCTATCACAATATAATATATTCTTTATCATAATATATCCTTTATCACAATATATCAACCTATATCACAATAATGTGAGCTATGTCATATTGAATGCATCCTATATGTCAAGCACACTCAAATTCATTTTATTAACTAACTTGACCTTTAGAGATTGTATTGTGTACTCATTGTTAGGCACCACTGTGTTAATTTTGTGGATCTGACACAAATGTTTGAAGAGATGATGAAATTGTTTTCAGTCACATAGATCAAACGTGAGAATTTAATACATGATTCTTGCTTGCTTTGATTCCAAAGTCAGGTTATTACACTAATAGGTATAATATTGGGAAATGTTTTATAGCAATTATCTCTTCCCAGATACATTTTATAGATAGTTATTGAGCATCTTTTATAAGGTGAGGAATTTAACAAGAATCACGGTATATATGAAGGAGGATATAACTCAGATCTTCTTTAAGAGATGATTATAGTGTGTTACAGAATCAGTCTTCTGGAAGCACTGAAGTATATGCAGTACAGGCATGAGAGGCTATGAGGTGGTTGTGTTGTAACCTGCCAGCATTATATCAGAAAAGCTTTCAGCGGCCCCCAGAAACCTCTAGTTTCTAGGATGCAGGGAAACTAGACATTCTAGTTTCTAGGACAGCAGAAAAGTAGACAGTGTGTTTAATGATGAGCACAACTACTCACAGAACAAGTGGAATCAAATAAAGATCCTAATATGTACTTGAAGGTGTGAATAAAGTTTGAACTCCCCAAAAGACATTCGTAATTTAAAAAAGGAGAGCATCCAAAATTGTCTGGCATTTGAAGAAATTTTGGACAGTGTACTAACATCACTGAAGAAGAGAGTCTAGCCTACCCTTGGTCATCTTGTTATGCCCTCTGTAACTTTCGTGGCTTTGAGGTTACCCCTACTTAACAAAATTAACCAGCATGTAAAATGAATGTGCCCATAATTTTACCTGCACTCCTTTCTTATTTCCTTACCCCCAATCTTTACAAAGAAAGCTGTGTATTCACCCTAAACTATCATTGATTCTGGAATATATTTAAAAGGATAAATAAAAAAATACTGAATGTGAAAGCTATGTGTGTTTTATTTTTCACCATGTGGCATGGCATTATGCTGGGTGGTTGCAGATTAAAAGAAAGTGAAATTATTTTGCAATATCCATCTTCTCTTTCATTTAGTAAAAATAGAAGAAGGCTTAGGTCTCCATGATATATATTTGATGGTAAGCAATAAAAGCAGACTCTTTTCTTTTTAAAGTTTATTTTTCAAAATTGGCTCACAGAACTACTAAATGTACACTATTGTTGCATGTCTGTGCTTAATTTTCTAATATCCATTTCACCTCTAATAATTATTATAAGCCTATCCTCACATGACTATTTTATTGCCAGTGATTGGCACATGACCCAACCAGTTGGGCACATAATATAATTGTTATCAGTGAGAACTAAAGAGAGATCTTTTATGGGATTCTGAGAAAGGTTTACATGTTTCTGTAAAAGGGAGTTGAAATATATATATATATACATACATACATATATATATATATATATACACACACACACATATATATACATCTTCCTCATATGGTCACTGATAATAACACATGTTAAGCTGATCTATGACTGTCTCACTACAAATCTGGTAAAATAGCAACATAAAGAGAAGTACAGAACCGAAAGGAACATAGAGATGTGGGAACAGCATACCAGAAAACAGATCCTCCTTAGACCTCCATCAGCTGTGATGTCTTTTATGTTCGAGTTTATATGTTTTTTATTGTTTAAGCTTATTTTAGTCAAAATTTTCTGCTACTAGCAAATTTACCCACCCAAAACTCTAGCCAAAAGCCTAGGCTGTGTTGGGGTTGAGTGAGATTGCTGTCACAAATGCACACTACAGAAAATAATTCCAACATTTACTAACTGTGCTCAAAAATCATTTAGAGGTGCATGTATTTTACTTTTGTAACTCCTTTGTCTACACATCTACATTTAACCCCTTTTATTCCTGAAGAGTATCATATTGCTTTTTCATATCTTATATCTATTACACAGTCTGTTCTGCAAAATCTCTGACAAAAACACTTCCTTATTGCATGCAGTATTTTAGTAAATGTTTTTCCTTTCTGTCTTTTGACACTGACTTTCATTTGGAGAATGTACCAATTCTCCCATATGGCATTTGTCCATCATCTTTTAAGAAAGTTGAGTGAAACAGGGAAAATTAGAAGTCAAAGACAAAATGTTATATGAGGTGGAGGTAAAGGTATTGGAAAGAGATGGTAGGAAGGAAAAGCAATACATATTTGTTTATATATGTGCCTTAATAGGTACATAGCATTTTCCAAAAATAAATTGCCAAGTGCGATGAACTGAATGTTTGTGTTCCCCTAAATTTTACATGTTGAAATACTCACTCCTAAGATGATGGTATTAAAAGGTAAGACCTTTTGGATGTAATTAATTCATGGTAGTAGAGCTTTCAAGTATGGAATTAGTATCCTTATAAAAGGGCCCCAGAAAGTTCTCCTGCCCTCTTCCACTATGTGGAAAATCTGCAGTCTGCAACCTGGAAATGGGCTCTCACTAAAACTTTGCCATACTGGCACCCTGAACTTGGATTTCTAGTTTTGAGAAATATAAGAAATAGATTTATGTTGTTTATAAGCCATTCAATGTATAATACTCTGTTATGGCAGTTCCAACTGACTAAGACACCAGGAATTACTAAATATGCACTGAGAATAAATAAAATAGAAATTTCAAGCTCAGAGTTATTGTTTACTTTTTTGAATTGCAACAGATTGATTTCTGTTGAAATACCTCCTAAGACTGAATTGTGGTTACTTTAATTATAGAAAGAACTATTATTATTTTATAGGCACTAGTATTTTATATTTCAATACCACCTGCATTTATAGCTTTCTGAAGTGATTAAAAATCGAGTGGCTATCATTTGCCCTTAGTCTATGATTGAATCATTCTGTAAATCTTTGTAATGTTATATGGATTAAGGCTATGATTCAATTCATAGCATTCTTGCAAACTTAAGTAGTAAACAGAGATGAGTTTTTAAACATTGAATATATAATAAAAGAGGCTGTTTGACTTCTTTCCTGGCTTCATTTTATTTTCATTACTTCCAAGTGGCTAATTATCTCTTTTCTACTAATAAAGTCCATTTTTAAGGACGTTTTGCAATCTGTTAAATAACATAAGCTAACTTTTAGTTTTTTATAGTAAAGTTACCAAAGAAATATCAACCTCAGTGGAGGCTCCAAAATAATACTAGTTTCTTAAAACATTATAAGGATAACTTTCTAGTGCAGACAGACATATTGAAAAACTGTCTAAATGGTTCTTCACAGAAAAAAATTAGGAATATTTAGAATAGATGTGGAGACATTACTAATGACATTGGGCATATAAGACTACACTGGATGACTCTGACTTTCCTACAACTCTTTCCCTATTACTTTTTTAAACTCAGAATTATGTTGTCTTGCTTAGAATCATCCAATTTTTAGTTTCTACGTTTTTGAAACTAGGTACATTTAGAATACATTTTAGTTGAGATATTGTGTGTTTATTGAGATATTTTGTTGATTTGTGAGATAAGACAATTATACAAATATTTAGTAAAGACACACACACACAAACACACATGCATGTGCACACACACACACATACACACACACTTCAACCACAAAAAGAAACCTTTCCTCAAACACTTCATAGTCTATTGCTGAGTGGACAGTCATCCAGGGTAGTAAGTGCTATAGAAGACATAAAGCAGAATAATCCTAATGTAGACTGAGTTAGTGAGAAAAGATTCTTTGAAGTGACTCTCGAGGTTAAATGGAGAGAATAATTAGAGTTAATCAGAAAAATCACAGTCTATTTGTAGCATAGGGAATGCTGGATACAATTTTATAGATCTCCAAGAATTTGGGTGTATATTTAACAAAGGTAGGCTAGGAATCCCCTATGGAAACTTTTGATGTCCTAATAATTTGTTGTTATTTTCTCCAATGGTTTCAGCAAGTATTGTCAGGATTCAAAATTATGGAATGCCTTGTTCATTTGTGTTATTTGTGATCAAGGAAATTCACATGTTCTGACATAGGGGGACAGTAAAAAAGAAAAAAAGAAAAGAAAAAAAGAAAATTTATGTGGATACAATAATGAAGCTAAATCAGAAGAGATTAAATAATAAATTACATTTTAGGCACTCTTTGGGGGAAGAAAGCATGTGGATCTTCTTGAGGTTTTGATATTGGAAATGAAGTGAAGATGACGAATTAGAAGGAAATAAAAGAAATATTCAACTCATGAATTAACACTCAAGGACATGGGACATAGTGTTTGATTTTAGGAGAGACATGGGTAGAAATCAAGAGGGTATGTTGGGGGAAATAAAAATGGTACCTAGATCTGAGATTATAAATAATGAATATATGATGGCAACATTCTCTTAGATATGTATTAAGAAAATTTCAGTACACTTCAAACATCAAAATAAAAATCCCAGTAACTTTTGCAAAAATTCTTAGCTAATAAAATATATGCCAAAATGTTAGAAAGAGATTTGTCTCAATTATTCACAGACAGTATAATCTATGAAATGAAAACGAATGATTTAAACGTCTCTTAAGATTGAATGAACTTGCTGAATCAAGCAAAACTGGATGTGGAATCTGTATCTCTGAGACTTGGTATTTCCCTATGCATACCCCAGGCTCTACTGTCTGATTAAAAAAAAATTAAAAAACTCACCACCACCACCACAACAGCAACAACAACAAAAAAACATACTATAAGACAAGCCCTAAAAATGACACATCACTTCCTGATGTTTGAAGCCAGTCTGGTTATGGTTAAGATCTGTATGAAGAGGTATGAGATTTCTGAATAGGCATTCAGTTTCTCCCCAAGGACACCTCATGATACTCTCTTTGCTATGAGATGTTGCCTGTCGTAGAAAATGTTCTATATTTGTAGCCTCAGCACATAAGAATCACTTATTCATAACTGATCTGCCACTGCTCTTTATTTCTCTTTGATGTTGCATTAAAAATGGCTTTTAGCTAAAGGTCTTTCATTTGATTTTTGGAGCTGTAGTAAATGCCACCAATTTTAGGAGGAGTAAGTGTGTGCATATGTGTGTGTGATGGACTGTGTAAGTTCCTATAAATTATATTTCCTCTTTTAAAGAAAATTCGAAGAACTTTTGTGTCCATTATCCCAGCCGGATGTGATTTGGCAGAATGATTACAACAATGGTAAAATATTCCAGCCCTACCTGTTTTCACACATTTTACAGTGTGACTTTGCAGTTCCTTCTATTATAAGCTGGAGTTTCTTTCCCCACATCTTGAATCTGAGATATGACTGTTTGGGTCAGTAGAATGTGCAGAAGTGACAACTTGCAAGTTCAAAGTTTAAAGCTCAAGTGACCTTGCACCCTTTTGTTCTCCCTCTTGCTTCTCTGCCTGTATTATGAGATCAAGCCTGGGCTAGCCTTTTGGAGGATGACAAAGCACATGGAGGGGAGCTGATTTTCTATACATGATGGCAGAGTGACCACAACTGTGGGAATGTTCCAGACAGAATTAGCACTGTTGCTTACCTGTCCCACAGATGACTGCAGATGCATGAGGAAGCCAAGACAAACCAGAACTGCAAGCCATGCTATAAACTTATTAGCAGTAAGATGCACATATTATTCGAAGCCACCAAGTTTTGGGGGGTGGTTTTTAATGGAGCAATAGATAACTAATGAAGTTTTTTATGCACCATGATTGCGGAGGTAACATCACTAAGGCGGATAAAATGTTTCTTGGTTTATTTTTGTCATTTCTCGTCACAGCCCTCATAATGGACTAAGATTTTTTCTACTGATATTGACTATAACTCAAGTGAATTTATAAATGATATCATGATAACACTCTTTGCCTTCACCCTAAATGGGACCACATTAAAAGTATATACATACATTTATTTTAATGACAATCTTTACATCTAAGCCATTGAGTAAAAAAGAGGCATGTGCTGTGGCCAAAATATACTTTGTGTAACAGGCTTATGCTGCCCTTTTATCCACCGCTTATTTTCTTCAATTAATGGGCTCAGGCATTCTTCTCTGAACAAACTATCTCCAAATTCTACCCAAGTCTCTCTCCTTTTCTGTTTTGTGTCAGTAAGAAGGCAAAGTACCTTATAAAATACAAAAATATCCATACTTTGTTGGAAGCTTCATCTGTCTTAATAAAAAATTCCATTCGTTTTCTGGACTAAATCAAGCTTGATTAATTATAATTCAAGATTTTTGAATTGCTAATGCTATTGTGTGTGTGTGTGTGTGTGTGTGTGTGTATGTATGTGTGGGTCTGTGTGCCTATTTCAAAATATGCCTGATCACATAACTTTTTACCTAGATTATGTCTAATAAGATATTTTCTCTATAGTTAACTATGTATCTTTAGTGTTTAAACACATTTTCTGACTAGTAGAATTCATTTTCTTCTTTTTTTCTTTGTCTTAATAATTTACAGACATTAACTTTATACATCATGAATGTCCCTTTATCATACAGACTGAAACAGATTAACTTACAATTTTTCCTACTTAACCTCACCAACTGAGTATTTCTACGTACAGACATGATCAAATTAATACAAGAAGGCCAGAAGCAATGTTTTCATGCAAATGAGTGTGTATGTGTGAAAGTGAATGTGTGTGTACGTGTGTGTGTGAGAGAGAGAGAGAGAGAGACAGACAGAGAGCGAGTGAGCTATGGACAACTATTTAAAAGGTTATATTGAGTGAGGCAATCACTGTTAGGGAAATGTTTCAAACTGCTGACCCCAAGAGGAATTTTGTCTGCAGATCTACAGATGTGTTTTGTTTGGCACACACAGTGTTTAAGACAAACTTGAATTAATCACCACATTTAAAAAAATGGGAAATTTCTCTGAAAAAATTCCATCTTCTCTTGGAAAATCAGAAAATATATCCACACTGGGCCCACATGCTTGAATGACAGAAGTCTTCTGTAGCCTAATAGCAGCTGCTCCTTCCGAGGGTGGATGAACCCTCAGATCTGTCATTACAAATGTTCTATTGTTACATTTGTCTAAGACGAGAGGAACATAGGAATGCTTCTTTAAAAACAGTAATGTTTTAAAATTCTTTTGCATGGGACAAAGTAGGAGTTTTGAGGGCTGTGGAAAATAAAGGAGTAAGGATTTGGCCAGTATTTATCTGGGTTTCCTAATCTATTTGCCTGCTTGGCCCCTATAGGCCTCTCAGTTTTAAGTTCTGATTTAAGATTTTAGAATATTTGAGATAGCTCTACTTTTGGGTAACAAGTGGTAAAACCAACTTAGATTTCCTTGAAAAAACAAAAATGGCAAGTGATTGGCTTGCATTATTTGAATCTAGGGATATAAAATCATGTCATTGGAAATCTACAAGTTTTGTTCTCTATTTCTTAACTCGATTGTCCTCTGTGTTGGTAACATTCTAAGGCTGGTTATAGCCATGAGATGTCAGAGACCACTGGGTATCTCCAGGCTTACACAGTCACTAATGCCAATAATTCTAGGAAAAGGGAAAGTATATTTCCCAACTATTCCAACATAACACTTTTGAGACAGCTTTTATTGACCTTTTCTCAGGCCACATGACCCACCCAACCTGTCACTGCTATACAGGGGCTTGGTATTCTTATTGGCCAGGCCTACATTTCAGGTTATCTAACTATCTCTGTGGCAGAAGACAAAAGAGTGAATTTAATCTGGAACTCATAAGATAATATACCCAGAGTAAACGAGAATTCTGTTAATGAAAGAAGACAGAGATTTCATCTGGACAAAATGACAGTTGTTCTAGACAATTACAAATTGGGATATTACACTAGGGAGCTCTGTGGTTATTCAGAAATGCATGCTTGCATTACTAAATGAGTTTCTAGGACAAAGTAAAAACGTTACTTATATATATTTCCCATGAAATCTATGAGGTATGTATAAACATATCGTATATTTTTATACAACTGGGCCACTGTGGAATAAAAAGAATGAGATGTTATCAAGGAAGCTAAATAGTCACATTGTAATGGAAAGAATAACATGCGGGGAGCCAAAGATTGTATCTGTTATTACTAGCTGTGTTACCTTAAGTATGTTGTTTATATATTTTTGGATCTTGATTTTTACATTTTTTAAATTGTGAAATATATAATATATAAATATAAATGTACAAATATATGAACACATTTTAAGGAATAATGGTAAAGCAATCATCCTTGTTACCACCACTCAACCTAACAATAAAAATATTGCCATCTGCTTAGAACTCCCTGAGGTGCCCTTCTTTTATTGCTGCTTCTTCCCTTCTCTCCCTGCAATCTGAACAATTACCAATCTGAATTTTGTGTTACTCATTCTCTTATTTTCTTTTTATTTTTATCAGACACATATATTTATGCCTAAAACATGTCATTTGGTTTGGCCTGTTTTGAAAATTTATATAAACAGAATAATACTTTAGGTTTATTTCTGTAACTTATTTTGTTCAAAATTATATAATATATGTAAAATTCATTAATGCTGATACACATACCTGTTATTAGGTTTCATAGAAATTTTAACTTGCTATGTCTGCTTTACAAAATTCATGTTTACTTATTACAAAGTAAAAGTCTTTATCTTTGGTAATGCCTTTCCTTATATAATATTTCTTAGTAAATTATATAGTCCCAGTTTTCTTGGTTCAACTCTTTCCATTCTTTTACTTTCTATATTTATTTTTTAAATGCATAAACAGCATATACATTGATTTTTAAATTCAGTCTTAAAATCTTTGTTCTTTAGCTAGAGAATTTAATCTGGTTATATTTAGACTGATTTATAATATAATTGGATTAATTTTTATATATTGCTTTCCTGCTGATTCTTAGTATCCTTTTTCTTATTTCTTGCCTTCTTTGGAATTAATTTTGCCTCATGAAACTGTTTTCTTGTTATCACAGTAGTTGTAAGGTACACACATTTTTACTGAGATAGGGATTACCATGGCAATTACAAAATACACATTTTCAATATTGAACTCTAACCGGTATGATTGCTTTCTTCCAAGACTATATAAAACTAACAGAATGATTTAATTTGCTTTGCTCATAGCAACTTACTTCTGTTTAATATTTTAATTCTACATATATAACTCTATTAAACATTATGTTATATGTTTCACTCAGTAACAAGTCATTTAGATTTGCTCATATATTTATCACTTTCTGTGCTTTCTTTCCTCCATTGATTTTACCCCTTTATCTGGGACCTCTTTCTTTTTGTCTAAAGTAGTAGTCCCTATCCTTTTTGGCATCAGGGACTGGTTTCCTGGAAGACAATTTTTCCACAAACTGGGGTTAGGTGTACGGTTGTGGGATGATTCAAGTACATTACATTTATTGTGCACTTTGTTTCTATTATTATTACATTGTAATATATGATGAAATAATTATGCAACTCGCCATAATGGAGAAACAGTGGGAGCCTGGAGCTTGTTTTTCTGCAACCAAAGAGGGTGATGGGAGAGACTGATGCATCATCAGGCATGAGATTTTCATAAGGAGCATGCAAAACTTAGATCATTCTCATGTGCACTCCACAGTAGGGTTTTTGCCCCATGAGAATCTAATGCCACCTCTGCTCTAATAGGAAGTGGAGCTCAGGCGGTAACACAAGCATCGGGGAGCGTCTACAAATACAGAGGAAGCTTTGCTTGCTCACCCACTGCTTACCTTCTCTGTGCGGCCAGGTTCCTAACAGGCCACACCTGGCCTAGATTTCTTTATTTAGACTTCAGTCCAATTTCACCTGTGGAAATTCACTTTTTTTTTTTTTTTTTTTTTCCTGAAAATGCCTTTTTTAACCTCCATTCTTGAAAGAGATTTTTCTTTTCCTGTATTTTTTGAGGTTGACATTTATTTCTTTGGAGCCTGTTGAAGTTATTATCACTGAATTCTGGCTTCTGTTAATGCTATTGAGAAGTGAACTCGCTGCCAATTTATTACTCCTTTAAATAATATGTTTTTTAGCTTTTCAGTTTTCTCTGTGTGCCATTGATTTTCTTCAGTTTTACAGTGATATGCCTAGGTGTGGAAGTCCTTTGTATTTATCCTACATTGGGTTATTTTGACTTGATGTTTTTTCTTTTTTATCAGTTTTTGAATGTTCTTAGGCTCTACATCTTCAAATATGCATCTATGCTATTCTCTTTCTCTCACCTCCAAGAGCTTTAAATAGACACGTTATATTTGGTTCTATTTTTTTGGATCTCTCTATATTGGTTAATTTTTTCTGACTTATTGTCTAATTCACCACTTTTTTTCTTCACCTATCTAATTCATTGAGTTTTCAATTTATGATGCTTTTATTTCTGAGCTATTGATTCTTTTCATATTGGTACAATTATTTTTATAGTTTATCATTCTCTGTGGATATTGCCAATCTTGTCTGTTATTTATTTAAACATTTTAACACTGTCATTAATTTATAACCTGGGTTGGAAAGCTTCAACTCAACACATTGTGCCTTGGTTTCTGCATTCTGTTATATAAGTTGTTTCTTGAGCACACTACATTGTTTCCTTTCCTGCTTAGTTTATTTTGATTGGGATTTTTTTTTCTCTGCTTTGAAAATTGTGGGAATTCTTTGTGACTAAGTTGAAGTCGAACACTTCTAGAGATTTTTCTTTGCTTCTGTAATGGAGCAATTGAAATTCCAATTTGGCTTTTTTTTTTTTTTTAACTATCATACTCAGGTGATGTGGGTTTGGGCTGAAAGGGATTGGATGTGGTTTCAAAGTCTAAGGAATGGTTTATGATACATCTTGTTAATGCTATAATTTGAGTGAAAAGAGGAGGGTTCAAGATTTATAAGAAACTGCTCTGTATTCCATTCACTATCTTTAACAAAATAATGTTAACTAGATACTGACTAGAGAGAGCTTTTTCAAACTACTTGTATTCATTATGGAATGATTCAATGTACCATAAGATGATCTAATATAAAATATCTAATTTATTTAAGTTAAGCCTTCCTGTTAATACATACCTCACAGACATATTTCACTGGCATAGAGGCAAATGCCTTATCTAGGTGGATATTTCTGGTGGCCCACTATTCACCCTGGAGATATGGATTCAGATTCTCTGTCTCTCTTCCTCCCCACTTCTGTCTTCTCCTCTTCCTCCTTCTTCCCTCTGTGTTTATTTCTCTCTCTCTCTCTCCCTCCCACTTAATTATGACAGTGGTGTAGGTCTCTTACAAGGTCTTTGATTAGAGTGAGGTTTGGCCCCTAATTAGAGATTTCACCATCTACTGTTAGAAAACTGGAGAAATCTTTCCAGTGGTAACAAATGTCATTGAGGTATGAAGTTTTGGGGTTTATATATGAATAATTTGCAAACCATAATAAAATGGTTCTCCATATGATAAGTACACATACTTGTGGTTAATACCACCAAACTGGTTGTGAGATTTTCCTGTATGTAAATCAGAGAACTCTAAAATATTAAACCTTGATGTGATTTCCAAATAGCTGGTTGTGGTACTGCAGCCATCTTTCTTGAGTTTTATATATATGCAAATCAAACAACCATTATACAGTGGTGCTGATTAGATGTAAAGCTTTTTCCTGAATGGAGGCAGCACTTTTGTGTTTGTCATGATAAAGTGTTATGGCCACAACTGAGACTTAGATTAATTAAACACCAACACACAAATACTGTACACTACCAACTCTGCTTATTGTCAAATTACGTTCCTTGAAATCCCTTGGGAATGGAGAAGTGGGGATGGGTTTACTCCTGATTGGCTTTACATTGAGGATGTAGCCTTTGGAGTCCTAGCTTTCCTGGTAGAAGAGTATGAGTGGTTTTCCTATCTATACTCTGAACCATGGACAGCTCTGCCTTTGGGTTCTGTCCTTATGCCTTACAATACCAATAAGCAATAGTACAATATTACCGTGATTGGCAAATGTTTTCAGGAAAAACGTGGCTGCTGTGCTCTGTTTGCTTTTCTGAATAATTTCATACTTCTATTTTGGTGTATTGATTCATTTTATCAGTACTTTGAAGCTTCTAAATAATTTCTTAAGTATTTAAATTAGTATCTTAATTGGTTTCAGAGGGTGTATGGGATTATAACGAACAGGAAATTTGATGGTTACCAAAGACTTGTTGACATTTCCCACTGGCAATGCCTGGGAGTAGAGTGGGGATTGGTAGGGCTCCAACTCTAATTCTGTGATTCAGTGAATGAGTAGGGTCCAAACTCTTACTTCTTCATCACTACCCTTAGCTTCACTACAAAGAACAGAGGAATTTTGAGATAGTCTCTTCTCTTGTCCTAGGACTAATAGGCAAAAACTGTAGTTGACACACTTTCGTTGAAATTTCTCATAATCATTTAGCATAAGAATTTCTACACTTTGGAGACTATTTTCTCTACAAATAAATTATGTGAAATAGTTATAAGTGGTACTTGGCCGATGAAAACTCCAAAAGACTATTCCCGGATGAGAAAGATCTTACAGTAATGAGTAAATTCAAAATCACATTCTGCTTCTTTTGCTGGTGTTATACTTTAGCAATATTTAAACCGCATTCTGTTTTTCTGAAAAGGAATTGTACATGTAAGAGATATCATTTATTTTTGCTAATCATTAATTGTAGAAGTTTGCAAGGTGCATGTCTTCATATTATGTCTTGAGCTGGGAGTAGTGAACATGAACTCAAAATTAAGGTCATTTCACATATTTTATGAATATAACTCTGGTTTTGAATAATTAAGGCAGTTTATGTACTAATATAAAGTTTTATGATATTTTGCATTAATATTCTCTAATACAATGACATTGGACACTATTTGACAGATTCTACTGCAAAAGGATCTGTAACAAATAACCTTTGACTTTCAGTGCCTTATATAACTACAGATTAACTTCTCAGTTATATTTCCTGTCAGTGTCTGTGGTTTCGGTACTGACTCTGCTCCAAGTTCAATGGCAAATTTAGAGTAACATCAATGTCTTCTCTCATTCTCTGACCAGTGTGGTAATGCACATATGTGGGATGTGATATTTTTGTGGGAGTGTACAGAAACAGATGGTAATCAGAAACTTGCCATGGCTTTTACAGTCTTTAGTCAAAACTGGCAACTTGTCACGTATGACCGTATTCTGTTAGCCAAAAAAAAGCTTATGGCTGAGCCACATATCATTGGGTAGGGAAAAAAATATGCTTCCTATGAGGTGGAGCAAGGGGACTGTGAAAGTTCATAGAAAAAGAAAATCTACCTCAATGATACTTTGGTTATTTTATTTATTTTTCTAAAATTATGGAGTATTTCAAACAGAAAGAAAATTGTATAACATAACATAAAAAACAATGTTCCAGCCAGCTAGTTTTAGAGAAATTATTATTATATTTTTTTGGTATCTACAACAGATAGTCTTTAAAATAAATCCATTTCAGATATAGTTGAAGCCCCATGTTTAAGACATTATTCATTTCTTTGTCATCTCTTGCTTCCCAGTGTTAATCACCATTTAAAAATTAATGTTTCTGTTTTTCATGCATGTATACACATTTACTAGGTATGAGTATATACAAAAATAAGAATTGTGTAGATATGAAAGTTTTCATTTTTATAAAACTATATTCTTGTACTCATTACATTCTACAAATTGCTTTTATATCCTAATTATTTATATATTTTTATATATTAACACATAATCCTAGTTTTGTTTATTTTTGATACAAGTATTTGTAGATATTTATGAGGTAAATTTAATCTCTTGTCAGATGAATAGTTTGCAAATGTGTCCACTGGTTTAACAGGTTGCCTCTTCACTCTATTGATTGTTTCCTTTGCTGTGCTGAAGCTCTTCGGTTTAATATAGTCCCATTTGACTACTTTTGTTTCTGTTGCCTGTGCCATTCAGGTTTTAGCCATAAAATCTTTGCTTAGATCAATGAACTAAAGTGTTTCCCCTATATTTTCTTCTAGTAGTTTTATATTTTTTGGTCTTCCATTTAAGTCTTTAATTCATCTTGAGTAAATTTTTGTATATGGTAAGAAATAAGTGTTCTATTTCATTTGTCTGTCTATGGATATCCAATTTCCCAGCATCATTTATTGAAGAGGGTGTCATTTCTCCAAAGTATATTATTGTTGGCTTTGTCTAAAATAAGTTGGTTATAAATACATTTGTTTCTGGGTTCTCCATCCTCTTACACTGGTCTATGTGTCTGTTTTGATACTAATGTCATTCTGTGTGGCATATTCTGTGGAGTTTTCTGTATCCATCTTCATCAGACATATTGGCCGACTGTTTTTTATTGTTGTTATTGTTCTGTCCTTGTCTGGTTTCAGTTTCAGGGTAATGCTAACCTTATAGAATGAGTTAGGGAGAATTCTCTACTCTTTAATTTTTTGAAATAGTTTGAGAAGAATTGGTGTTACATGAAAGTTTGGTAGAATTTGGTAGTAAAGCCATCAGTTCTATAATTGTCTTTGGAGACTTCTTATTACTGATTTAAACTCATTAATTATTATTCATTTGTTCAGGTTTTCTATTTCTTCCTGATACAATCTTGGTAGGTTGTATGTGTTCAGACGTTTATTCATTTCCTCTAGGTTTTCCAGTTTATGTGTGTATATTGCTCACAGTAGACTGATGATCTTTTGTTTATCTGTGGTGTCAGTTGAGATGTTTCCTTTTTCTTCTCTAATTGTTTATTTTGGTCTTTTTTTCTTGGTGAGTCTCTTTAGTGGTTTATTGATTTTTATTTATCTTTGGAGAAAGGCAACTTTTCGTTTTGTCAATGCTTTGTCTTGTTTTTCTTCATCTCTATGTTGTTTAGTTCTGCTCTAATATTTATTATTCTTTTTCTTTGCATGGATTTTGTGTTTGCTTTGGTTTTGTTTTTCTAGTTACTTGACATGCATTGTTAGATTGTTTATATGGAATCTTTCTACTTTTTAAATGTATGTGTTCATTGCTATAAACTTTCCTCCAGCACTGCTTTTGCTGTTATCTCATAGGTTTTGTAATGTTATGTTTTGATATTTATTTATTTCAAGACTTTTTTTATTTCTTAATTTCTTCTTTAACCCAATGGACTTTCAGGAGAATGTTGTTTAATTTCCATATAGTTGTATGCTTTCCCAAGTTTCTCTTGTTACTTGTCATATTTTTGTTCCCTTGTGGTCTGAGATTATACTTTATGTAATTTTGCTTTTAAAAAATATAATGACATGTGTTTTGTGTCCTAACATATGATCTATTCTAGAGAGTGTTCCATGTGCTGATGATGTATTCTGTGGCTATAAATGTCTTGTAAATGTCTGTTAGGCATATTTGGTCTAATGTGCAGTTTAAATGTAATGTTTCTTTGTTAATTTTCTCTCTACCTAATCTGTCTAATGCTGAAAGCAGGGTGTTGAAGTTCCCAACTATTATTGTATTAGAGTCTAACTATCCCTTATATCTGATAATAATTGCATTATACATCTGAGTGCTCCACTGTTGGGTACATGTATGTTTAGAATTCTTATATCCTCTCATTAAATTGATACCTTTGTCATTATATAATGACATTTTTGTCTTCCTTTTATCGACTTAAAATCTGTTTTACCTGATGTAAGTATAGCCACTCCTATTGGATGTTGGTTTCTGTTTACATGAAATATCTTTTCCCATCTCATCATTTTCCATCTCTATGTTTCTTTACAAATAAATTTATTCTGGGCAGCATCTATTTGGGGTATTTTGTTTTTAATCCATTCGGCCAGTCTGTATTTTTGAAGTGGAAAGTTTAACTTATTGACATTAACAGTTATTATTGACATGTTCCTGTCATTTTATTAATTTATTTCTGGTGTTTTATATCTCCTTCATTTCTTTTTTTCTTACTGTTCCTCATTATGATTTGGTGGTTTTCTGTATTGGTATCATTTGTGCCATTCTCTCATTTGTGTGTTCTTTGTAACAGTGGGTTTTATAGTTTCATGTGTTTTCATGATGGTAAATATCAACCTTTCACATATTTTGTGTAGAACTCTCTTAAGCATTTCTTTTAGGGTGATCCCAGTGATGATGAAGTCCTTTAGTTTTGTTTTTTCCAGGAAAGACTTTATTTCTTCTTCATTTATTAAGGATAGCTTTTTTGGGTGTAGTATCTTGGCTAACAGGTTGTTTTTTTTTTTTCCCCTAGCACATTATGTATATCATCTTATTATCCCTTAACTGTAAAGTGTCTGCTGAAAAATCCATTGTTGTTTCATGGCAGTTCTGCTACAAGTAACTACAAAACTTTCTCTTGCTGTTTTTAGAATTCTTTCTTTGTCTTTAACCTTTCACAATTTGAGCATAATGTGCTATGGAGAAGACTTTTGGAGATCTTTGTGAGCTTTCATATATATATATATATATATATATATATATATATATATACTTTTTTATTGCATTTTAGGTTTTGGGGTACATGTGAAGAACATGCAAGATTGTTGCATAGGTACACACATGGCAGTGTGATTTGCTGCCTTCCTCTCCATCACCTATAGCTGGGATTTCTCCCCATACTATCTCTCCCCAACTCCCTTCTGTATCTGTATGTCTAAATCTCTTGCTATAAATTTTCTCCAGTGATTATTTTGTTAAATTGGTTTTCTATTCCTTTGGTATTTCTCTTCACTTTCTGAGACATCAAAAACACAAATATTTGTTTGCTTTATAGTGACCCAAATGTCCAATAAGATTTCCCCATTCTTTTAAATTCATATTTCTATATTTTTGTCTGGTATATTAGGAGTTTCTTTCATTGCTATAAGAAATACCCAAGACAAGGTAATTTACAATGAAATGAGGTTTAATGGGCTCATGATTCTGCAGGCTGTATAGAAAGCATGGCACTGGGCATCTGCTTGACTTCTTATTTCACCTGAGGAAGGTTTCAATCATGGCAGAAGGCAAAGGGTGAGTAGGCACATCACATAGAGAAAGCAGGAATAAATAGGAGAGAAAGATAGTGAGGAGTCAAGTGGGAATCACATCCTTTTAAATGGCCAGATATAATTTGATATTGTTTAGCTATGTCCCTGCACAAATCTCATCTTTTATTGTAGCTCCCACAATTCCAATGTGTTGTGGGAGGGAATTGGTGGGAGGTAATTGAATCATGTGAGTGGTGAGTCTTTTCCATGCTGTTCTCATAAATAGTGAATAAATCTCATGAAATCTGATGGTTTTATAAAGGAAAGTTCTCCTGCACATGCTCTCTTGCCTGAGGCCATGTAAGATGTGACTTTACTCCTCATTCACCTTTCACTATGATTGTTAGGCCTCCAAATCATGTAGAAATGTGAATCAATTAAATCTCTTTCCTTTATAAACTACCCAGTCTTGGGTATGTTTTTATTAACAGCATGAGAAAGGACTAATAAAGTAAATTGTTCCCAGATAGTGGGACACTGTGTAACAATACCCAAAAGTATGGAAGCCACTTTGGAACAGGGTAATCGGCAGAGTTTGGAACAGGTTGGAAGGTCCAGAAGATGACAGGAAAATGTGGGGAAGTTTGGAACTTCCTAGAGACTTGGAGGGCTCAGAGGATAGGAAGATGTAGGGAAGTTTGGAACTTCCTAGAGATTTCTCAAATAGCTTTGACCAAAATGCGGATAGTGATATGGACAATAAGGTCCAGGCTAAGGTGGTCTCAGATAGACAAGAGGAATGGGTTGGGAACTGGAATGGGTTGGGAATTGTCTTGTTATGCAAAGAGACTGATGGCATTTTGCCCCTGCCCTAGAGAACTATGGAACTTTGAACTTGAGAGAGATGATTTAGGGTATCTGGTGGAAGAAATTTCTTAACTGGCAAAGCATTCAAGAGGATGCAGAAAATAAAATTTTGAAAAATGTGCAGGCTGACTATGCAATGGAAAGAAAACTCTATTTTCTGGGGGGAAATTCAGGCTGGCTGCAGAGATTTGCATAAGTAACAGGAAACCAAATGTTAATTAACAAGATAATGGGAAATGTCTCCAGGACATGTCAGAGACCTTCATGGCAGCCCTACTTATCACAGTCCTGGAGGCCTAGGAGAGAAAAATGGTTTCCTGGGCTGGGCCTAGAGTGCTCCTATGCAGCCTCGAGACATATGTCCTGCATCCCAGCTGCTTCAGCTCCAACCATGGCTAAAAGGGGTCAGTAGATAGCTCAGGCCATTGCTTCAGAGGGTGGAAGCTCCAAGCCTTGGTGGCTTATACATGATATTGTGACTGTGGGTGCACAGAAGTCAAGAATTGAGGTTTGGGAACCTCCACCTAGATTTCAGAGGATGTATGAAAATGCCTGAGTACCCAGGCAGAAGTTTGCTGCAGGCATAGGGCCCTCATGGAGAACCTCTGCTAAGGCAACATGGAAGGGAAATATGGGGTTGGAACCTCCACACAGAGTCCCCACTGGGAACTAGTGGATCTTTCAGAAAAGCACCACCATCATCCAGATTCCAGAATGGTAGATTCATGGGCATCTTGCTTTTTGCATCTGGAAATGCCACAGCCACTCAGTGCCAGCCAATGAAAGCAGCCAGGAAGGGGGCTGTACCTTGTAAAGCCACAGGAGCAGAGCTCTCCAAGGCTGTGGGATCCCACCTCTTTCATCGGCATGACCTGGGTGTGAGACATGGAGTCAAAGGAGACCATTTTGGAAATCTGAGGTTTAATAACTACCCTATTGAATTCTAGACTTCCATAGGGCTTGAAACTCAGTTCATTTTGGCCAATTTCTCCCATTAGGAACACGTATATTTGCCCAATGCCCATGCCACCATTGTATCTGGAAAGTAATTGACTTGCTTTCGATTTTACAGGTTCATAGGTGAAAGGGACTTGCTTTGTCTCAGATGAAACTTTGGACTGTGGACTTTCAAGTTAATGCTGAAATAAGTTATGACTTTGAGACTGTTGGGAAGATATGAATGGTTTTGAAATGTGAGGACATTGGATTTGGGAAGGGCTAGGGATGGAATGATATAGTTTGGCTGTGCCCCTATCCATATCTCATCTTAAATTGTAGCTCCCATACTTCCCATGTGTCCTGGGAGGGACTTGGTGGGAAGTAATTGAATCTGGAGGAGGGTCTTTTCTTTGCTGCTGCTGTGATAGTGAGTAAGTCTCCTGAGATCAGGTGGTTTTATAACGGGAAGTTTCCCTGCACATGCTCTCTTGCTGGGCACCACGTAAGATGTGACTTTTCTCTCTTCTCTTACCACCATGATTATGAGACCTTCCTAGTAATGTGGATCTCTGAGTCAACTAAACCTCTCTCCTTTAAAAATTATCTAGTGTCAAGTATGTCTTTATTAGAAGCATGAGAACAGACTAATACATCATATGACTTCAGTGGGAGCTCACTTATCACCAAAGGGGATAGCCTAAGCCATTCATGAGGGATTCATCTCCGTGTTCTAAACATCTCCCACCAGGCCCTACCTTCAATATAGAGGATTACAATTCAACATAACATGAGCAAGGACAAATATCCAAATCATATTACTTGGTTTTTTCAAAAGACCTGTCTTCAAATCCAGAAATTATTTCTTCTGATTGAGCTAGCATATTATTAAATATTTTAAATGTATTTTGTATATCATTCACTAAACTTTGCAGTTCCAGAATTTGTTTTGTTATATTAAAAGGTACTTTTTACAAATTTCTCATTCATATACTGAATTGTTTCTCTCATTTCTTTGCATTGATTATCTGAGAACTGTTATGTGTCACTGACTTTCTTTAATATTATTTTGATTTTTTTTCTCCAGAATTGTACACATTTATTTTTTATTGGAATTTATTGCTGTAAAATCATTGTGTTCCTTTGTATATGGTATGTTTCTTTGCTTTTTTATGTTTCTTTGGTCCTTACACTGATATCTGCTTTGATAGTCAATTCTTCCTGTTTTAAAATTTGCTTTTATAGCAGAGAACATTTTACTGAATATATATATGCATTTGTGTGTATATATATGGTGTTTGTTGGGTAGGACATTTTGACTTTGCTTCTGGGCACATGCAGTAGTATAGTCTCCATATGATTTCTTCAGCTTCAAACAACATCAGTAATTTCTGTGATTTCCTTAGTGGCTTAAGTATGGTTGTTAGTGGAAGTTGTGGCAAAATTTTGCTGGGAACAGAGAAGTTGGGTGGGCCAAACCTCATGTTCCATTGGCGGCAGTGGTGGGACAAGCATGCTTATCCTTTGGCCCCAGAGCAGCATACATTGGCACTGGTATTAACGGCTTCAGGCAGACTGCTAATTTGGCCTCCAAGGAGCTTGCAGTGGCAGCGGTTTGCCAGGTGCATGGGTGGGTTATCCAGCTCCCAAGCCTGGAAATGGTATGACTAATAGAGGTAGCAGTGGTGGGAAAATCCTCTGGCTCCCAAGTAGTCTGCACTGTTGTTGTGGTGGCTGTGATGATCTGGTTGGGCCAATGCCCAGGCCTACAGGTGGTCTATGTGGATGGGTACAGGTGTGGTGGTAGCAACAGGTTGGGTGGGCATGTCCTCAGGTCCCTGGGAGGACTGTTCATGTACCACCTGAATACTGGCAGTGGATAGGGAAGAGAGATTCTCAAGCTACCAGACCATGTTCTGAGGCTCTGGGGAGGGTAAAACTGGGCTGGGTGGGTCTGTCTTCAGGCTCCTGGTGGTACCTGAGTAAACACTGACTGTGGTAGGCAGGGGCAGGGTAATCTACCGGCATTTGTAGAAATCCTTCGGCAAGGGTGGCAGTGGTTACACTGCAGTCCTGTTCCTGGAGAGGGTGGGGTCGTTGTGAGTGACAAAAATCATAAAAAGTTGGCTTGGGAGCATGAGCTTTGGCCCATATAGTGACCGCAAGCAGGGCAGCCTTTCCTGAGAGCACTTATGAATGTGGTACAATCCTGCTACTGGGGGATGTGGGATCACTGTCAATGCCTTGTACTTTGCATCTGGCAGCAGCACCCAGCAGTAGTGCCCAACAGAGATCAGGGGATGTCAATGGGGCTGCAGGGATGTGGAGATGCAGGAGGTGTTGGGTACTAGGGCAGGATGCAATCTGGTAAGGGCTGGGCTCCCCAAATAACACTATACAGCAGCTGCTTAGAATATGGAGGATGTATGGGACCCAGTGTGAACTTATTTGGAGTACTGTCATTGCATGGACTCCAGGCAGCTTCCTATGTTAATCTCAGGGCCCACTTGAGTTGAGAGGCTCTCTCATGGCTGGGATTGTAAAAGTCTGTTGTGGGAATATGAACTGCTAGGGGTCACTCACCCTCTCTGATATTGGGCTGCCTCTCAGAGCTCCCAGCCAATCCCAGCAGAGGAGGCTTCCTCACTGCTCTTTCCTTCCTTGCCTTGGATGTTTTCTCTCACTTCTCTGTTGACTTCCAGAATTCTCTCATAGGGGATGTATTCAAAGTTGATTTATCTACTCATTATTTTGGTTCTTCTTTGTTAGGGAAGCAAGTACCAGATGCCTTTAGTCAGCCATCTTGAAGCCCATTCCTCTAATACAGTTTGATATATGTAAACATTGTGAATTGGCAAGCAAATTAACATAAGAATTACATTCTATACTTATTTTTTTGTGTGTGGTGAAACATTTACAATCTACTCTCAGCAATTTTTGAGTATACAACATGTTGTTATTAACTATATTCCTAATGACGTACAGTAAATCTCCTATCTGAAATTATTCCTCCAATCTGACATTTTGTATCATTTGACCAACGTCTATTCAATCTCCCCTTTCTAGTAACCATAACCTTAAAAAAGAAGGAAAGAAAATCCTGTCATTGTGACAACATAGATGAACTTGGAAGACATGATAGTAAATGAAATAAGCCAGGCACAGAAAGACAAATGCCAAATGATCTCACATGTATGTGCATTCTCGAAAAGATGAACTCAAAGAAGTAGAAATCAGAATGTATGTTAAACACTTATTTTTGAACAGTTATCATGGCCCCAATGTTGTTTTGAACTGAGAGATCATGTTACAGAAAGCAGAGTTGAAAATAATCATCCTTAAAGGGCATAAGATATACCTAGTTTTCCTAGGTTGGAGAAAAGACAGTGACGGCAGGTATAATTGTGAATAAAATCATAGAGGACAGCAATTTAAATAAGTACATTTTCGGTAGCTATGATCATTTCAGTGATGCCACACATAATCAGTTTTGAGATTGAAAACTTTTGTAAATTAGAAACATCTTATCTAGAGAAATAAAATGCACATTTTATCTACAGAAATAAAATGTACATTTTATTTAAAAAAACACTTTTTTATAAAAAGTGTGTGCCAACTGGTTAATGGTACCTGAAAGCAAGTGCTTGAGAGGTCCCTGGGTTTAGCGAATATTAGAGAATTGGGGAGTGAGGTGCCACCATCCTCCAGGATTGTATGCTCTTCTGTAACATCATTCAGAAACCAAAATTTAGGAGGAAATCATATACAATCATCTAAGTTAAAAAGCACAGGGTCCCATGGGATAGAAAGACATGAATATCATGATATAGAATGTTAGCAAAAGAGTGTATATGATGTTGCATTTTATTGTCTAGGCAAGGAAATGATGCCATTGAAAGGGTGAGAAAGAAGAAACTGCTACTTCCATTTCTGTTTCCCATGCTTACTTGTGAGTGCTTTGAGATCAAAGTGTATATTTCTTTTTGCTATGTATGCATAGTACATTCCCTTGCATATAGTAGTATTCAATACATGGTTATTGAATTGAATCGAACTGAATTTGTAAAAGAAGCTTTGATTTAAAAATTGACAAAACGTCCACAGTTTATAAAAAATGCCGTTTTGAATACTGAAAATAGGTTAAAGCCACAGTATCCACATTTTCTTTCATAACCAGATACTAGTGAGGCAATGGAAATTGCTTTCCGTAATGAGTCACAGTGATTTCTATTTTGGGGCAAAAGTTGTCCACTGACAGCCTAGAATTTCTCACTGAAATCTCTCTAAAACCATGTATTTTAAGATGTTTCAAAGAATATTAAATAAAGGTATCATAAGTAGAAAGGCTACCACAGGAAAGAACTACGTGATACATTGTGTTAATTTTTTTCACGTGTGAAATGTAATAGAGGGAGAAAGACAAAAAGTCACTAATAGTATTTAAAGAAAACCAAGTGAGGACCATAGTGTGGGTATATTTAAATTTCCTAAATACAAAAGGAAAGTAATAACCTATCATGAGGATAAATTCTTTTTTGTTCTGCTTCTGCTTTTAAATAAAGCATGTCACATGTTCTGCAGTAACATGAGACGTAAAAGTAATACAGTGCTTGAAATAGAGCTTTACACTTTCCCCAGTGAAGAAATGTATGTGTTGCCATGAGTTTTTTCTTAGTATCTATTAGCAACATTTTTACAATGCAGATTAAGCCAATGTTTCACTAATGTACAAAAAATAAATATGTTTATCAAAGACAACTATTGTATAGCATGAAGAGAATTTTGCTATAAAATATTAAATTATATTGGTTCACTTCATTCCATTCTAGTAATGATTGCCTTAATGGAACTAAGACACATTTTTTTGAAAAACCTTATTAACATTTATTTATTTATTTATTTATTTATTTATTTATTTATTTATTTATTTATGAGATGGAGTCTCGCTCTGTCCCCCAGGCTGGAGTGCAGTGGCACAATCTCAGCTTGTGGCAACCTCCATTTTTTGAGTTTTAAAGCAATTCTCCCACCTCAGTCTCCCGAATAGCTGGGATTACACGTGCCTGCTACCATGCCTGTCTAATTTTTGTATTTTTAGTAGTGACAGGGTTTCACCACGTTGGCAGGGCTGGTCTTAAACTCCTGACCTCAAGTGATCCACTCCCCTTGATCTCTGAAAGTGCTGGGATTACAGGTGTAAGCCATCATGCTTGGCTTAACTTTAAAAGCTTAGCTTTATTGTCACAATTCTAAAATTGAATACTTGTAAAGAGAGATAGATTTTCAAATTCAGGGTTAAAATGTCCTGTAAAACTTAAACTATGTTTTTCTTTCTAAAACATTATTTTCATTTTTCTGGTAGCAAATTTTGTTTTTGTTTCAAAATGTACTTTGTAAAAAATTTATAAAAAATAAATAACAAAATACCTAGGAATACAACAAACAAGGGATGTGAAGGACCTCTTCAATAAGAACTACAAACCACTGCTGAAGGAAATAAGAGAGGACACAAACAGATGGGAAAACATCCCATACTCATGAATCAATATAGTGAAACTGGCCATACAGGCCAAAGTAATTTATAGGTTCCATGCTATCCTATCAGCTACCAATGACTTTCTTCACAGAATTGGAACAAACCACCTTAAACTTCATATGGAATCAAAAGGAGCCTGTATAGCCAAGACAATCCTAAGAAAAAAAAGCAAGTAAAAGCAAAAAAACAACCAAGCTGGAGGCATCATGCTACCTGACTTCAAACTATACTACAAGGCTACAGTAATCAAAACAGCATGGTACTGGTACCAAACAGAGACTTTGATCAATAGAACAGAATGGGGGCCTCAGAAATAACACCACACATCTACAACCATCTAATCTTTGACAAATATGACAAAAACAAGCAATGGGGAAAGGATTCCCTATTTAATAAATGGTGTTAGGAAAACTGGCAAGCCATATGCAGAAAGCTGAAACTGGATCTCTTCCTTACACTTTATACAAAAATTGACCCTAGATGGATTAAAGATTTAAACATGAGGTCTAACACTATAAAAACTCTAGAAGAAAACCTAGGCAATACCATTCAGCACATAGGCATGGGCAAGGACTTCATGACTAAAACACCAAAAGCAATGGCAACAAAAGCCAAAATAGACAAATGGGATGTAATTAAACTCAAGAGTTTCTGCACAGCAAAGAAACTATCAATAGAATGAACTGGCAGCCAACAGAATGGGAAAAAGTGTTTGCAATTTACCCATCTGACAAAGGGCCAATATCCAGAATCTATGGAGAACTAAAACATATTTACAAGAAAAAAACAACCCATCAAAAAATGGGCAAAGGATATGAACAGACACTTTTCAAAAGAAGACATTTATGCAGCCAACAAACATGAAAAAATGCTCATCATCACTGGTCATTAGAGAAATGCAAATCAAAACCACATTGAGATACCGCCTCACACCAGTTAGAATGGTGATCATTAAAAAGTCAGGAAACAACAGATGCTGAAGAGGATGTGGAGAAATAGGAACACTTTTACACTGTTGGTGGGAGTGTAAATTAGTTCAACCATTGTGGAAGACAGTGTGACAATTCCTCAAGGGTCTAGAACTAGAAATACCATGTGACCCAGCAATCCCCTAACTGGGTATATACCCAAAGGATAAATCATTCTTTAAAATGACAAATGCACACATATGTTTATTATGGCACTGTTCACAATAGCAAAGACTTGGAACCAACCCAAATGCCCAGAATGATAGACTGGATAAAGAAAATGTGGTACATACACACCATGGAATACTATGGAGCCATAAAAAGGATGAGTCCATGTCCTTCGCAGCGACGTGGATGAAACTGGAAACTATTATTCTCAGCAAACTGACACAAGAACAGAAAACCAAACACCGCATATTCTCATTCATAAGTGGGTGTTGAACAATGAGAACATATGGACACAGGGAGGGGAACATCACAAACCGGGGCCTGGGGGGTCAGGGAGGAATAGAGGGGCAGGGGGTTTGGGGAAGGATAGCATTAGGTGAAATACCTAATGTAGATGGTGGGGCGATGGATGCAGCAAATCACCACCATGATTCTAAATGAAAATATACATATAAATTGAAAAATTAATACAAAATAGCAGACTATCAGTAGAACTGAGGAAATAATTATTGCACTGAATATGTCCAACTCATACTCTATGAATAAGAAAAATATCCTGAAACTTTATTTTTGAAGGTTTTATGAAGTGAAAGTTAGAAAAAGCAAAAGCAAAATGAATTAATGTGACACAAATTCTTCCAACCTGTTCCTTGTGAGAAACTTAGAAGTACAATTATATGCTTATGTGTCTGTATTTCTAATTTTTTGGAAACATGAATATAAAGACTATTATGTATATGGATCAGTTAAGTCACTTATTTTTGATTTATTATCCCAGCCTATTTTAGAAAGTGAAAAGGAGTAATTTTAGATAAGCTCACAGTTGCCACTTCAGTACCTAGCATTGTGCTTGACATTGAAAAATGATTTTGAATGAGTTAGTGAATGAGTAAATGCTTGATGGAAGAAAGATGAGTTAGGCTCCTATGTGGTGTATGTTCATTGTATTTTCTAAAAGCAGGCATCTTGCTAAAGCTGAAGCAATTTATGGTGTCCCTGCCTAAATATGTTTAGGAAACAAGAATTACCATTAGTTAACTTTCATAATAGATTTTGAGCCTATTTCAATGCTGAGGTAAACAATAGAACCACTATATTCAAATGCTGGGAGAAACCTGACACATCATTTTGCTGTTGAAGCTGGAGCCCAGCAAGATTAAATAACTTTCCTATACTCACACAGCTAACAGGGCAGAGAATGGGAGTGTTGCCTTTTTCTAGTTCAGTGTTCTTGTCACTATCCAACACTGCAAACAAAAACTGGAAAGCTCTCATTTTTTTCCCTGTTATTTTTGTTTTACTCTGTTTTTTTTTCATGTAAGTTAAAATGACTTAAAAAAATAAATTAAAAATGTTCTTTAAGTAATGGGCATCTAACTAAAGGCAGTTTAGCTGAAGCTGTGACTGGAGGTAAACTCAACTCAAATATACGTAACTATCATTTTTATTATTGCGCTTTTGCTGTATGTAAACCCACACCTGAGTGCCTTATAACTTTACCCTTATTATTTTATTTAGTCCTCACTCTAACTCTATAAAATTAGTTCTATATTAGCACCACTTTTTAGGTAAAAGAAAATGATAGTGGTGGGAAATTCAGTGGTTTATCTAAAGTCATAGTAAACAGGAAGGCTAGCATATGGTTAGTAGTGCCAGTTACTTCCAGAATAGTTTAAGAAGTTTCCTTTTTGAAGCTAGCTTGGCCAACATGCCTCAGATTACACGTTTCTCACCCTGATTGATCTTGAGGGGGTCCTTTGGGTATTTTTCAGTACAGGTCTAAAAAGGAATGCTTGGGTGGCAGCTAATGCCAGATTATTGACACGTATTTGGCAATCATATGTAGTCTTTACATAGTTCAAATATACCGAGTGTTACAGAATATTACATTTTAAGGTAAATTCATACATTTTTATTTATTTTTATTATTTTGGACAAAATGTGCTCACTTAGTTCAATGTAAGGGAAATTTAAAAGTTTTATAAGCTGGTTATTGAACTATTGGACCTCACAGAGCTCTTACAAAACACCATTGAAATAAGCTAAGTGTAAATATACTGGAAACATATGAATTAAATTTCCCTTGAAATGTAGTGGATTTAAAATTTGGGAGGAAAGTGTTTGGCCAAACCATTTTATGTTTTGCCAAACCCCAAGTGTCTGAACAAATAGTTTTAAACATTTTATTGAAGCAAAATGCTACTGAGGATACACATAACTTAAATATTTGTATTTATTTTTTGTCATAACTCATATTATATTGGTGAAAATTAAAGGATTTTGGGACAATGCATCAAATTATTTAGAGTATTATTGTAAATTGTTTGATAATTTAGCAGTGGTCAAGGATTGTCCAAAGTGTCTTCTATTCAAGCTAATATCCATAGAAGAGCACACTTACAAGGTTAGTTTTTCCATGAGAGAAAAATCAGAGACAGTTATTTTAGAAACCAAAAACCTGGTTCTCAAATGACTCTAATAATTGTAAATGTAGCTTAAATTGCAATGAAACAATTTTGAGACTATTACCTGGCCACAACAGAATATTGATCTGTGTGTGTGTGTGTGTGTGTGTGTGTGTGTGTGTGTGTGTGTGTATTTAGTCAAATTAGAACCAAAGCACATAAAACATAATCAGTAATAGTCTATTTCCTTCTCAGTGAATAAGCCCCAATTTTTAAGTACTCTGATGGGAAAATATTTATTAACTAGCTTCCGTAATTATAGTGGGCATGACCTACCAAATCCATGCTTCCGCTGGGTTATCCATTACCACTTCACTCCTCTGCAGCTTAATGAACTTATGTTTGCCTTGTGTCTACTTTTAAAAATTAAATATCTCTGAGTGTTAGGTTATTGTTACCTAATTCCTTAGTAAGAATTGTTTGAAAACTATTGGTGAGTGGATTGACAGCCGACTGGAAACAAGGTTTTGTGGGACTAGACTCTGGCCTAAGAATCAGATGGAGAATGTCTGGGACATGTAAAAACTCTCACTGTCAAAGTTCTGCATCATGAAAAGGCTTGCCTAGCTCTTTTAGTCAGAAATTCGTCAAAATTTCTCCATGTGTGCATCTCGGGCTCTTTATGGGGCATAGTACCTTCCCATGAGCACATCAGGGTACATGCTAGACTATTCTTCCCTAACTCTGCTTGTACGCAGCAAATTTATTCTTCTTTTGTTTCTCAGACTGAACATTACTTACAAGAAAATAATTGGGATCACTCTAGCTAAAGGAGGTTCCCAGTGGTTTCAGTTAGCTTCTATTTTATCTGCCTTTTTCTTTGTTTTATAGCACTTATCAGAATTTTGAATTAATATGTGTTTTATTTGTTTAAAAATTTTAAATTTATGTCATCCACCAGAGGAGTTCTATGGAGAAGGGTAATGGCAGTGAAGTTCAGCACTGCCTTCCTGGTGCCTAGAGTTGTGCTTGGCATTGAACAAATACTTTTGAATGAATGAGTAATTGTCAGATGGAAGAAAGGTGAGCAGGCTCCTATGTGATATAAATCCATTGTACTTAGCAACCACAGGCATCTTGCTGAAGCATAAGCAAATTATGGGGTTCCTGACAAGCAGGAAATTAGCAAATGAACTTTGCATGAACTAAACCAATGGCCACTGTTATAGCACCATATTCTATTTCTTTACTGAGGGTATGAGCTTAAATAAATGTATTTCCTGGATGGGATTTCAAGAAGGTTTGGAAATTTCCCCATAAACTGTTGATCAGATTTAAAGACATGATCAGCCAATACCCAGAAAGAAGCAGATTGAGGAAGAGACTCCAGTTCTAAAGGTCTGAGATTCTGTACTTCAGTAAAGTACCTTTCGCCTTCCATGTGGTCAAGCAGCTGACTGGAAATGAAGGGATGGAGCAGGGTGTAACGCTTCCTGTAAAATTGACTGCATATTCGTTCACTTTGGAAAAGACTAGCAAACATCTCTACTGACCTGTAATCAGCTCACTTTCCAGGCAAGGACTTCATAGAAAACAGTGGCCAAAAATCACTGAGTTTTGGTGGAGTCTTCTTGCCATGAGAAAAACCTTCAATTATTTTCTAGGCAGACACGTGAGATTTACCTGGACATTCAAGCCACTGAAATACAAATTCTCAGGAATTTTCTATTTACCATCATCAAGCTCTGTCTTCTAACTCTAACATCTTTTATATTTCACCCCAATTTTAAAGCAGTCTCTTATGTCCTCCTCTATTGTCCCAAGTATTATTTTAGGCTCTTCCATGTGCCCAGACATAGGAAATACTGTAGTAAACTTGATAAGTTTCCTTTTCTCCTGGAATGTATACCCTTTTCTGTGAACTTCAACAACCTAGCACCTTATTCCTGAGAGGAAAAACTCAAGGCAGATGAGCTGTTTTATAATTTCCCTACCTTTCAGGTCCATCCTTGTACTTCTTATGTTGAGAGGCATACATGAAAAGGAGGGATCTGGGAGGCTGAATTCCTGCACAGAAGTTGGTGTCATTTTCCTGTTGCTGTAAAAGAAAAAATCCCAATGGGTAATGAGTGGGAGGGTAGCAGGCATAGTGACTTTGTGAAGTGTTAGAAGGGAAGTACAAGTTGGCAAGGAAGCCAGAATCCTCTCCAGACTTGGCTGGTTGGTTGCTGAAATTGTCTTGGGTTTTCTACCAGCATATCTGCCTCTCACTTGCTTCTAGCCCCATTTTTAGACCCCACAGTTCCCCATATTTGGTGTCCATTCATAATGATGAGTTAGAAATCCAAATCTTGGTCATTTTCTAGACAATAATCTTATAATTTTAAATTGGACTGAAACTGGCTCATAGCTTCTCTATTTTCCCGATTTATGTTTTGAGATGCATGAAATCACATTGGTAAGTAAAAGGAGAGGCCAACGGTTTAAAGGGACAAGAACTCTTAATGACTTTTCTTAATTAACGGAAGTTGTAGTGAACACTAAATACCAGTTAAGACAAAAAAACTTGTTCAGCCAATAAAAATCCCTTTCTATTTGAGGTATTTACCAAATCTTTGATACTTTTGATGGGTGTTCAATTTATAGGGAAGATTAGGTTAAAATTGAAGTTAAATATCATCAAATTATCTGGAGTCTCACATACATAATTTTTTCTTTTTGGTAAAGTGAGATGGGTGTATTAAAAGGTAAAATATTTACAAATAAGTTACCTTTATAGTCCCATATACTTATTCTACATTTGGAAAAATACTTCACTTATTATTTGTAACTAGTATAAATTATTTTTTTCCTGGAGTGAAATAATGTTACCACATTAAAAATATAACGTAAGGGAATTATGAAATTGAAATCTGGTATACCCGACAGGTCTGCATACAGACATTGAGTATTTATCCAAATTAATTTAATGTATTTTGTTAATAACATAGTCCTGTCTGGGGAACTACCTTTTCTCACTTGTATTTTAGGTTTAGGGGTATATGTGCAGGGAATCACATTTGCTCTCTGTTCAGATTTCCAAGTGAAATAACTCTCTGGCTTAGAGCAATAAGTAGTTCCTTTCCCACTACTCACTTATAAGCTCATCTCCATAGGCAGAGGACTAAATTACTTACAAAATTTGATAGAAGGAATTATGTACATTATTCTTCCTTTTCCTATTTTGGTGGCAGCCTCAAAAATCACGTATTTTGTGCTGTCAGTATGAAGCTTGCTGGGGGAATCCTGGACTTTTTTACATCTGTGCAAGTATGTTTAATTCTAGTTTGAAGTGTTTGCAAGCCCTTTATGGTGTAAATTTAAATCAAGTTCTTTAAATAGCCTTTCAATAATAAACCTGATATTTTCATCTCAGTGTCTCTGTGTTTTGTGCTTCCTATTTCAATTAATTCCTAGCTCAAGAGGAGAAGAAAAATGTTATTCAAATTCAAAATCCCAATACACAAAAAAATTTATTTTAATTTTCCTTTACAATAGTATGATATATATTTTATGTATTAACCTAATCCAAATGTGTAAACACTAAAATGCATACGTGTCTGTGTGTGCCTGCACATGTATCCACACATTTAGGAATCCCCATAAAAGCTTTCTGTAAAGAAATTTTTTTCCCACATTGAATCAACACTCCATTGGACAATAAAGTTGTTTTTATTATGATTAAAACTTGGTTTTCATAGATTTAGGCTATGTATAACTTAAAAGTAATTTTCTCATAGAAGTTATAATTTTTGTCATGGCAATCAATTTACTAGTGTGTAGAAGCTACAGAGTTGATGGAATTGATGAACTCATTGTCTGTCCAACAGAATACTTTTGAGTTAAAAATGATGACAAGGAGGTATGCTTAATGAGTGAAGTTGGAAATATAAATATGGTTCCTTCTATCTAATAAATAAAAAGAATATTTTGGGCTTCCATCTTTAACTTTTAGCAGCATGTATCTCGTTGGTTGTTCTCATTTTGTATTCTTTTTCGCCTATGTCAATGAAATTGTGTCATTTTTTTCTTCTACATCTCTGGTATCTCTTAAGTCATCTACTTTATAGGTATATCTTCTGCTCTCTGGTTCTTAAATGTTTATGTTTCTCAAGGAACAGCCCTACGTCTCCTTTCTACTCAATACGCATTATCTCCCTAGCTGTATGTATGCATTACTCATGAACTTCTCTAGTTTAGAAAGTTTGCATTTATATTGCTAATCTTAGTCTTTCCTCTCAGGGCAGATGGATATAATTTCCCCTTGCTTGGCGTTACCACCCGTTTACATAAAGGCTCCTCACGTGTCAGAATATCTCTACTATTCCTTCATTTTCGTAAGTTAGAAATTGAAGGGTCAGCATCAACAACTTCCTTTCCCTCGGTCTCTGTATCCAATCCTTTATCATGTCTCAGTAAATATGTATTCTATATTACAATAATCTATTTTCTTTTTCATTGTGATCATCTTAGTCCAAGTCACATAATTTCAGCCAGTATCAACAGTGATTTAACACGGCTATTATTATAAACATCTATTTAAAATATGTATGTTAATTTCAGCAAAATGTAAAGGAAAAGTATCTAGGATAAAATTTTGGTTATGTAATGTTATATCATTAATATGATTGTAGTCAGAAAAATGGGGAGTACTAATTGATTCATTTCTCTGGAGATGTTAGCATCTAATCAGAAGTACTATGCAACCATATGTAACACTTAAAGCATTTATCCTTTTGGCTACTTGGTAAATTGCAGTAAGTTTGTCAAGATGAAGATCTTTAGGTTATACTGAAAAACATAATAGATATTCTAATAAGACTCAAATTATTTTTAAGTATGTGTGTGTCATTTCTTATAGGAATTGGTGACTTGTGAACATTATTAAATAGTGGGAGAGAGCTTTGTATCTGAATTAGATCTGAATTTAAATCCTAACTTTGGCTGCTTACTTTTGTATAACCTTGCATAGATTCTTTAATTACTTTCTACCTCAGTTTCCTCATCTGTAAAATAGTAATAATAATATCTTCTCTTGGATTCTTAGAAGTATTAATTAAAATACAAATCATGAAGCACTTACTTATTATGAGGTCTAGCACCCAGAGCACCATGAGCAATGCTAAAATTACATGTTATGGAAAATATTATTTTAAGTTTTCATTTTGTTTAAGTTGCGCTGTGCAGACAGATGAGAACCTAAATTTAATCCTAAATTACCTTAATTCTATTAAGAAAATCATTTGCTATATGGTTTGCTTGTTTAATATATGCTAATTCAAACTTACTGAGTATGTTTCTTTTATTTTAAAGTGCTTAAAATACTAGAAAGGAAGTAATTAGGCATGCCTTATAAATTAATTAATTAAACATATCTGGTACCTGTCTTTCACATAAGTCTTAACAACCTATCATAGCTCTGTTATAAGTTACTTTAAAAAGTACACTTCTAGTAATGCATGCTTATGTTTAAAAACCCATAGTGGAACACCAGTTGTGTCAATGCACAATTGTGCACTAAATTTTAAATCATTTGAATTTTGAATTTGGAAATTTCAAGTCAAAAGAACCAATTAAATATAATTTGCTTTTTTGGATGGAAAAATCATGCAATTGTTCTGCTCATATTTTTTTTTCTAAGTAGACTGTTTCATGCCAAATTTTCTTCATTCAACATGTTTTACAAAAAGCATATGGAAAAGCTTTTTTATATCTCCCATCAGGCATGTGGAGGTTGGTGAGAAAACAGATCATAAGAAAACATTTTAAATATATTCAGGATGTGAAAGAGAAACTAAAGGCAGATTTTGCATGGCCTGACATATTTAGGAGTGAGAAAAACATTGGATCCAAAGCCATGATTATACTTTTGCTCAAATTACTAAATATAAATAAATTGTATAGCAATATTTATTTTCTGTTTTCTATAATTTTCATGATCCAAAGAAAAATTATTCAATTACCTTTTGAGAGAGGCTACTGATTTTTAGTATATTTTAGGCATCTGCTAATATTAAATGAAACAGAAAAAGCAAATACAGTTCTTCTGGAGCAACAGCTATATAGCAATCATTTGGATTAGAAACTGAAAACCTTACAGTCATAGACATCCACACAAATAATACAATTTGAGAAAACAGAAAAAAAACAGTATTTTTTCTTGTTCCCTTAGCATGGTGTCTGAACATGTGTCAAATAATGCTTATTTCTATACTTTCATAAAAAATATTGAATTATTTTCTTTATAGATTCCTATGTTCAAACCACTGTATTAATAATTTGAAATCATTTACTCATTTAACTGTCATAGCATTATTATATACTGATGAGATAAAATTGATAGTTTTAATTTTTCTACTTAAGGAAATTGAGGCTTTAAGATATTAAGAAGCATGTCTAGAATTACACTTCTATAAATTGATACAGTTGATATTTAATTACAGTGTTTGGCTTTGAGAGCTTAGTTTTTAAATCACTAACGTGTCTTTTATGTAAATATAGGTATATTCTTAAACAAATAACAATTGTTAATTATTAAATCATATGTAAAATTTACATATAATTTTACATATAATTACATGTAAAACTTGCATATAATTTACATATAATTTAATTCTTACATAAAAGAATATATTAATAATCCAAGAGGAGGCATGATTCTTTTTTTTTTTTTTACTTTTTTTTATTGCACTTTAGGTTCTCGAGTACATGTACAGATCATGCAGGATTCTTGCATAGGTAAATACGTGGCAAGGTGGTTTGCTGCCTCCATCCCCCCGTCACCTCTATCTGGCATTTCTCCCCATGTTATCTCTCCCTAACCTCCCCACCCCCTGCTGTTCCTCCCCTAACCCCCCAACAGACCCCAGTGTGTGATGCTCCCCTCCCTGTGCCCATGTGTTCTCACTGTTTAACACCTGCCTATGAATGAGAACATGCAGTGTTTGATTTTATGTCAGTTTGCTGAGAATGATGGTTTCCAGATTTATTCATGTCCCTACAAAAGACACAAATGCATCATTTTTATGGCTGCATAGTATTCCACAGTGTATATATGCCACATTTTCCTTGTCCAGTCTATCATCCATGGGCATTTGGGTTGGTTCAGGTCTTTGCTATTGTAAACAGTGCAGCAATGAACATATGTGTGCCTGTGTCTTTATAATAGAATGATTTATAATCCTTTGGGTATATACCCCGTAATGGGATTGCTGAGTCAAATAGAATTTCTATTTCTAGGTCCTTGAGAAATCACCACACTGCCTTCCACAATGGTCAAACTAATTTGCACTACGGCCAACAGTGTAAAAATGGTCCTATTTCTCCACATCCTCTCCAGCATCTGTTGTCTGCAGATTTTTTAATGATTGCCATTCTAACTGGTGTGATGGTATCTCAATGTGGTTTTGATTTGCATTTCTCTAATGACCAGTGATGATGACTATTTTTTCATATGTTTGTTGGCCTCATATATGTCTTCTTTTGAAAAGTGTCTGTGCATATCCTTCACCCACTTTTGAATGGGGTTGTTTTTTTCTTGTAAATCTGTTTCAGTTCTTTGTAGATTCTGGATATTAGCCCTTTGTCAGATGGGTAGATTGCAAAAATTTTTTCCCATTCTGTTTCATGACTCTTTTTTTACTTTTACATACAGTTACATATCTTCATAATATAAAAGATGTATGAATAAGATATGTATTTTCTCATTTTAGTTTAGAAACAATCTGGAACCACTTAATACCATGAATTTTACAGATAAAGCAACTAAAATTTAGGCTAGGTGACTTTTTTTTTCAGAACAAATAGAGATAGGCGAACTTAGGCCCTCTGACTATTCATGTCTTGGATGGATTGTTATTTTACTTGTGTGGATTGTCCAGTTTATACTGATTAATATATTTGCTTTTATATATGTCATTTTTTTAGAGAATGTCATGTATTCACACATTTACTTACTATATTTTATTTACCCCTTTTATTTCAACAGAAATGTATTTCCTGCTATTTTTGAGATATATGCTATGCATACAATTTTTAAAAGTTGAGCATTGGTGGGGTGCAGTGGCTGATGCCTGTAATCCCAGATCTTTGGGAAGCCAAGGCTGGTGGATCACAAGGTCAGGAGATCGAGAACATCTTGGCTAACACTGTGAAACCCGTCTCTACTAAAAATACAAAAAAATTAGCAGGGCATGGTGGCATGCATCTGTGGTCCCTGCTACTTGAGAGGCTGAGGCTCCTGCCCTCAGCTGGGAGGCAGAGGTTGCAGTGAGCCAAGATCGTGCCACTGCACTCCAGCCTGGGTGACAGAGCAAGACTAGGTAATGGAAAAAAAAAAAAAAAAAAAGAAAAAGTTGAGCATCAATGGATAATTTATTTAATCATTCTGAGGTTAATATTAATACTTCTGTTATTATGTATCTTTTACAGGTTAGAAAATTGAGGAATTAGAGTTTAAATAATTTGGCAAAGGACATACATCTATGGAATGGATTGCCAGACAGTATTTGTACATCAATCTGGTATTTCTACATCAATTGGTATTTCTCAAAGTGTGGGACATAGATAAACTTGAACAAGTACTTGTGGTGTTTTCAGAATGCCTATTTCCAGGCTTCATCCCAGACATATTAATTAGGTTATTTTAATGTGGCAAGTAATCCACATTATAAAGATCCAGGAGAATCTTCCATGTATTGTAATTTGAAAACCATTGCATTACCTATACTATAAGAATTCAGTTGTGACCCAAGCTATTAAACATATTTTTACATAAGTTAACTAGGTCACCCTCAGTCTTCTCATCTACAGTGGGAAAAATAATAGAACCTGCTTTATATAATTTTTTTGAGGATTAAATATATAAGCATATATAAAGCCCTCAAAACAGAATCTGGCAAATTTTTATTGTTCAATAAATGTTAGTTACCTTTGTTATTTGGCCATTTTCTTTAAGATTTCATTAAGCTAGAAGAGGCCTTGGAGACCAGTTTGTGTATTTGAATCATTCCTCTCTCCACATTCATTTTCTTAGACTGAAGAATCCTAATCTGGTTTTTCAGAGAGGCATTCTGTCATGTTGGTCATTTAAATCACACATTCTCAAGATTTTTCCATCTACATTGTATCTTTGATTTCACTAGAAATCATACTACAAAGTATTGCAGATGAGGCCTCACCATAATTTCACAGTAGCATAAGTTTATATTTAGTGTTAGATTTTTACCTTTCTTAATGTTCCTGAGGGTTTTTTTTTTTTGCCTTCTGTGCACGTTAAGGGGAGAGAAAGCCAACATTATTCAGTTTTCTTTCCTGATTTGAAACTGAGAGCTCAGATCCCATCATCTTAAAAATAGTGCTGAAATGTATTCTCTCTAAACATATGCTAATTTAAACAATAACATTTATTATTTTAGTTAATTGGGTCCTCATAGTACTTTAGGATGCAGAAAATCTATTTAATCAGAGCCATAAAAGTACCATCTCATAACATATTTCTTAAACACACATGCATATCCACACACATACAAAAAGCCAAATCAATTATCCCCACCCTCATTCCAAAGCTTAATCTACAACCAGTATGAAGTAGGATTTAGAAAGGATCCCTGCAGCATGCATAATCTGTTTGTAATCAGAGGTTCTGAGATTTTTGTGAAAGACTAAGAATGGAGAACTATATGTATCATTAGTTACTAATGGTGATTAAACCAAAGCCTCTTGACTTCTAACAGTTTTTAAACTGCTCGACTGGTCTTGGTGGAGCCACAGAGGTGTCCTGGCCATCTTGGCTCAGGGAGTAAGAGGATCCATGGACACTAGGCAACCAAGGCTTTCTGTCCCTTCACCTGATTACCTCCATTTTCATATGTTATTGGATACACAATGATACTTGCAGAAAGGATGACATGATTAAAATAGGATTTTAATAGGTTAAAATAGGAAAACTACTGCACTGGGTAAAGGACACACAATACAAAAAAATCATCAGAAAGCAGATCAACAAGAATAGTCAATAAGACTAGATAACAGCCAACTCCAAAATCTTAGGGACTTAAAATTTGTACTGTATATTTAATAGAAAGCCCTGTTCCATTTTGTCTACAATTAGAGACCATCTTTTGCATCTTTGCTCACTCTGACAGAGAGTAAGAAAGATGACAAACCATTTACTACTGCTTAAGGTCTTCTTCCAAGTAGTAACAAAAAGCACTGATGTTGACATTTCATTGCCCAAGCAAGCAATAATTATGCCTAACTTCAAGAGATAAAGACTTTTATTCTAGGTCGTGATATAAAAAAACTGAAAATATCAGAAAACAAAACTAATAATCACCACAAAATCCAAATTTATGTAAGAGAATGTCCTTGTCCATTTCTGCTGCTATAATAACATACCTTAAACTGGGTAATTTACAAACGGCAGAAATTTATTGGTCATAGTTATGAAGAATGGGAAGTCCAAGACAAAAGTACTGGCGTGTGGTATCAGGTGAAGACCTTTTGCTGGATCCTTATACGGAAAAATATAGAAGGGCAAAACTTCTGCCTACCTAGTTTTCTTCAGCTCTTTCATATATCATTAATCTCATTCATATGTGAAAAGCCCTCATCTCCTAATTTATGCCCCATCTCTTAACACTGTTATAATGGAAATTACGTTTCAACATGAATTTTGGAGAAGACAAAACATTAAAACCAGGGATGTCCAATCATTTGGCTTCCCTGGGTCACATTTGAAGAAGAAGAATTGTCTTGAGTCACACATAAAATACACTAATACTAACAATAGTTGATAAGCAGAAAAAAATTAGCAAAAAATTTCATAATATTTTAAGAAAGTTTATGAATTTGCATAGGGCCTTATTCAAAGCCATCCTAGGCCACATGCAGCCTGCTTGATTGACAAGCTTTGTTTAAACTATAGGAGAGAGTATGATAAATAAAGTAGAAGATATAAACCACAATATAATCTCTACACTTACAACTTTTAAAAGAGTCAGTGGATTCTGTTGAAACACACTTGATAGATGGATCATGTCCACTTTCATCATACTCTAGATGTATAAATGTAGAATCCACCAAAATATGAGAAGTGAAACACTATGGAAAATGATACTTTGAAGCTCATTAATAATGTGTACCATTGTAAGATATTTCAAACTTCCTCTTTCACAATTTCCCTGATATAAATTGTAATTAAATGTAATATGACAAATGTGATTATGTCATAACAATGATTTCAACTATCAGTAAGAAAAATACCACTTTTAAAAATATGTGCTTCAATTTTTCATGAAATACCCAGTAAAATACATTAAAGAATCCAAAAGCTTAAATCAAAAAGCCACATTTTTAGATTGATAGCTTTTTGTATTGAACAAGAAAATTATAACTGGTACTTTTCATTTCTTTGCATATACCCCCTGCAAACGTGATAAATGCATCATTATGATTTGCATTTATTTATACCACAGATCTGAAACAAAATATACATTTTCATATCTAACCCAAGAAGTTACAAAAGTCATTCATTTATCAATTCAACATATAATCATTGGATAACCTCTATGTGTTGAGCAAAGTGCTGGGAATAAGAACAATGGTGAATAGATTCATGCTTCTAAGATACTCCCAAGTTCCTTATGAAAATCAGACATGAAAATATTTTCTTAAAATGTATGACAACATGTAGCTATAAAATGTGTAAAACACATTCAGATGCACCTAAATGAATGAACAAGTCCACATTTCTACTTAATATATAGTGTGGTAGTATGGGTGGGAGAAATAAAGGATTGAAGTGTTAGGTAAGAAATAATTTTATGAGAGACTATATTCAGTCTTAAGTCAGATTCAGGGTGATTCATTTAAGATACTGAGTGTTATGCAACGTTAGGGGTAGAACTGGAAGACATTTATGCAGAAATTTAAAATTGATTTTTTTCAATAAGTAGGAATATAATCCAATGAAGACATTTGGTCTCTTTATCCAGTGAGTACTGAAGAAACAACTTATTTATTGATTTTGAAAACATTTATTGTATAGCTACTTTTTGCCAAACATGGTTATAAATGGACACAGGTAAAGAAATAGTCTGAAATTCTGGAAAATATTTGCGATAATATAGGAAAATTGGAGATAATCCTGCATTAATAATTTTGAAAGCCACAGAAATGTATTAGCAGATTCATGCATCAGAAAATTTGTTTTACTATGTTTTTCTGTCACAGTTAATGTTATTTTCACATATTACATTAGTCAGATAGAAGCAGAAAAACATCGTCCATGCAAAGCATTAAACAAAGGGAATTTATAATGAGGAATTAGTGGCAACTAATGTTGGAAGAATCTGATGGTGAGACAAATTAGACTTTTATGAATGAACTGAGGCTTTTAGTCCACTCAGTACTATAGAAACCAGAAGAAGAATGGTAGTAACAGTTCAGAGTCTGTGGTCACCCACTGGACACTAGAACTAGGTGTAGCTGGAACCGTGGGGGAGGATCAGCCTCTAGCGCAGTGACATTGGGAGGATTACTCTGGAATCCTCTAATACCTCCCATTCCAAGCCAGCTGGCAAGGGAAACTGGGAAATTAGGCCTCTCAGAAATAGTCCCCTGTGATACAGAACAGAACAAGAGAAGGGCAGAGAATGAATCCTCAAGAAAAGGAAATGAGTAACAGTCTGCCCACTTTGCTGCTCAGAACCTCTTCTCATCATTTTCTCTATATTTATCTGTCATGTCACAGTGATTTAATACTTTGGTCTAACGTGATCCAACTTGTTCTTCATACAAATGAAGATGCTGTAACCCTGTCCCCTAAAATAGAGACAAAGTCTCATGAATCATTGGATTCATCTCAAGTCCAGGATCTCCAAGTTCAACATAGTCCTCCATTTTAGGTCCACATTCATCTCTTCCTGATATTCCTGATTACTAGTCGTAATAAGTAGTGAAAGAAAGGACAAGAGAAAAATAGGAAAACCAAATGGAAAGTCTGTTTATTCATTCATCTATCTAGCTGTCACAGGCCTAACTTCTGTAATGATCAGCAGATCATAGATCAAGGTTGATGTTCCATACTTACTGTCTTGCACCACACATTCTATGTTATCCTTGTTCCCTGTGTTCACCATAATCACATTCAGTATTTTTCCTGATTAAATGGCCATTTACAAGGTTAAGTGAAAAAAAAAATTCCTGAAAGATCTCAGTCTATAATGCTCCTGTTTTTATTAGGTTGATGAGGCCTTCTGTTAACACCTATTTTTGAACATACAATTATTAAAAGGTGGCCAGTGAATACCCTGCATTATAGACAATTCTCTCCATGTTCCCTTTGTGTAAAAACGATCTAATTTCCTTTTTGTAATTGGGATCAGTTACCCTAGGCAGGCAGTAACCTCCCTCTTAGCCTCTTTACTCAGTAGTGAGAGAGCCAAAAATATGTAAAAGCCAATTTCACTTTATAATTCAATAGAAACAATGTTTACTTCTTGATGAAAGAAATTCTGTCTTTGAAACCTGAACCTCTAACCTAGAAGAACCCAAGGTTGCAGGGATAGAAATTAGAAATTCTACTATTGCGTCATTAGGTGTAATGGTGATAATGACTCCTTCTGTTTTCATCCCTTTGTTCCTGTTTTCTGTATTCAGGTTGTGGTCAGTTCAGCATAATATGTTGCAGGGGTTGGGACACATTTTTTCTGTAAAGGTCTTTTCACTTTGTGGGCTATATGTTCTTTGTTGCAAATAGTCACCTGTACTATCATGGGGCTAAAATGGACATATAATCATGTTAGCAAATGATCATGGTTATGGCCCAATAAAACTTTATTTACAAGAACAAGCAGTGGGCCAAATTTGATCCATTTGATCCATCAAAGTTTTGCTGACCCATCACTTGTTAGTTACTGATTCAAAGCACGTATTACTTTTTGCAGAATTGCATTTAAATCTTGTTGGATGTAACCTCAACCAAGGTCATACTTGAGTTTCAGTAGATTATTCCATAGTATATATTAATTCAGTTGCTTCAGGACAATGGCATCCTCAGTTAGAAATGAAAATCACATACATTTGAACGAATTGCTTTTTGGTAAGCATTTAATTGGGAACCAAATGTCTTCATACTCTGTGAACATTTAAAGAAGCCCACTCACATACTTATTTTTCTGATCTGTAACTAAATATCATTTTTTTCTTCTAAGTCTCTGATTGCCTGACCCAGTTATTAGCTACTGCTCATAAATCAGTGTTTACCTATACTGTAAGTCATTTCTTCTTTTAAGAATGTAGACAACCAGATGGACAGACTTCTTTTAACATTTCTTTCAGGTCTGCCCCTTTGTTGGGTTGTAATGGACTGTATTATATTTCTGGCTAATGTAAGCATATCTCAAATATTTATCTGTAAACCAAGACCATGCATCTTCTTCTAACAGCTGTTCATAGTAACACTCAGCAGGGCCAGATGCATGTGCTGAGGGAGGTACAGCAATAAGGTAGGGAGGTGCAATAATAAGGCAGGAATAGGTACCACATAAGTCTACAGCACATGCTTATGTAACTTACATCTGTCTTCTGGACCAGCTTGAAGCCCATTGAAAAAATATTCCTCTTTGAAGATAAATTGCTGCTATTCATATCCAATCTTATAGCTGGTTATATCAGCTAGCATTCAGGAAAATCATGATAAAAATTTTAGCTGTCAGTAGTGATGTTTCAATCCGAAATAGAGTTGACAAAGCAAAACAGTCATCACCAAAACAGGCTTTGTGCCACAAACGAATGAAAGTAGTTATATAGTGTGGCTCACAGAGACTTATTTCAATATCCATATTTGCTGTCTTAGGTTCCGCTGAATCAAATTCTGATTCATCTGCCAGCTAGCACTGCAGCCTGAACCTACCTCTGAGCTTTCTCTTTCCCTTTGTGCTTTTAAAACTAGCAAATGTCCCTTACAAATGGGTCAAAATAGCATATCCAACTAAATTATGCCAAATCCAAAGAATTTCACCAAGCATTGTGCCTCATTTGTCACGGTGGTCAGAACATAGTGGAGCATATTCCCTCTCATTTAGGGAGGCATCCTGGGTTATCACAGACAGCTGGATTTCCAGAATTTTCATACTACATTTTCATGGATTTTATCACTCTCAGGTGTGCATGTGTCTTTTTAAAGCATACGGAGTAATTGTTACTTTCTACTCACTGTTTTGAACTAGCACAATATCAGTGGTGTATTTTGTGAAGTTAAGATAATTAAAAGACTTGTGAATGATAAGATGTTGTTGTAGGACATTTGACATAGTCATGAAATAAAACAGTATAGGTGTACTGCTGCTCCTGGCAGCTAAAAGGAGACTTCTAATTTTCCATGCTAATTGATGGAGAAAAAAGCAAATAAACAAAACAAAACAAGAAACTTTTGACAGATCAATAGATGCATACCAGATGCTTAGTGTCTAATTTCATTTCCTTAGGAAAGAGATCATATCTGGAAGAGCAGCTATAAAGTCACCTCCCAATGAAGCTTAAAAAATGCAATCTGTTCAATATTTATTTGGCTTTTTCTAAAGACAACTTTTTAACACTTTAATGATGACACTAATCTTATCAGTTCTGAGGACACAATATTGCATTTGCTATATGATATTCGAGGAATAGTCTGTGGCTACATTCTTGTCGAAATAACATGCAGTTCATAGGTCCCAGAGTCAATATGGGAATATTTTTCAGTTGCTGAAAATAACTATTAAACTACATGGTCAGGAATGAAGAGCATAACTATAAGAAGAGTTTGAAGATTCATTAGCCTATTATGATATGAGTTGAGTCAAAATTATATTTAGTAATTTTGTAATTAATAAGCATCTACTCTGAATTTCATAACAGTGAAATTTTGTCTTTACATTGATTAGTGCTAATTCAGAGCCAGTGAATAATAATTTTCAAAATCTCTGCATATGTTCCTTATCCAGTACCCTAGAAAATACTGTATATCCCATTGGGGAAGGCTTGTGGGAAATTTTAGCATAAAATTGTGACTGTGGATATTTTTCTAAAGAGAAACTGATGTCCCATTCATTTAAAGGTCTCTACATAGGCTTAATTATGTGCATGGGGAAAGAGGCTATGACTGACTCTGTCATGATGATGAAAGGAAGGTTACGCTCAGCGAAACTAATATTTAATTAATACTTCAGCAGGTAGCTTTTTTAAAAAAACTTTTAGGTTCAGGGGTACACGTGCAGATTTATAACATAGGTAAACTTGTGTCACTGGGGTTTGTTGTACAGGTTATTTCATCATCCAGTTATCAAGCCTTTTTATTTATTTAATTATTATTATTCTTTTTTGAGACAGAGTCTTGCTCTTCGCCAGGCGCCAGGCTGGAGTGCAGTGGCGCAATCTCAGCTCACTGCAACCTCTGCCTCCCAGGTTCAAGCAATTCTTCTACCTCAGCCTCCCGAATAGCTGGGACTACAGGCGTGCGCCACCACGCCCAGTGAATTTTTGTATTTTTAGTAGAGACGGGGTTTCACCATGTTAGCCAGGATGGTCTCGATCTCTTGACCTCATGATCCGCCTGCCTCGGCCTCCCAAAGTGCTGTGATTACAGGTGTGAGCCACTGTGCCTAGCCAAGCCTTTTTATTTTTTAGGACAACATGATAATTTTGTCACCACTGCAGATCTTTACAGATCAATTCACTGACTCCTGCTTCACTGCTGATACACATTACTACAATTGCTTCTGCTGGCTAAGTGCTAGTCCTTGAACTTTGTTACTCTGGGATATCAATTTCATTGAAATCAGCACACCATTCCAATTTTGGCATCGTGCACCACCACTTCAGTTCATTACAATCAGCTAATACAAGTATTCCAAGGATTGTCTTGTTATCTTTTCCAATAAATTTTTCACTGATTAGTGAAAGGATGTGTTTGGGGCCTTCCCAAGGACATAATTATGGACTGGTTAGTGGGTTTCCCATTTCAACATTCCTCTAATTACCAATCTTAAGACAAGAAAGAGTGATAAAGTTGGGTATGATTAATATTTTCTTCCAAACAAATGTCTCAGGTGAACTTATTACAGCATCTTTAGAAAGGGAGGCGTGTCTCCTCAGATGGTGAAGGAAGGGTGCTTCTGCTGGTGGGCAGTTTTCGACAGAATTTGAATGCTCAAGTTTTTTTAGATTAATCTATCTTCTCAATTTTTCTCACTCCAATCATCAGGTTTTAACTTTCCCAAGGCAATGCCTCAATAATAACACAAAAATGTAAGTGTTGAACATATGAATTACATTTTAATTATAAAATCAGTCTAATTGGATTTTGGGTCCAATTAGAGACATGTCTCCCTTATAGCTACGGAAAAATAAGAAACTTATTTAGGGACACAATAAGAAATCATTCATTCTCTAATTTTTTCAGATGGAAATGTAAAAGTCTGGGACTATCATTATGAATTTTTACGTTCTTCACATGTGTGAGAAGCAGCCAGAAAATACTTGACAACTCAAAGTTCATCCCTGAATTGGCCTTTCATCCTGAACAAGAAAAGGTGACCACTATAGGCAATCCTGCAGCATCTGCATGCCACAGGTTACTTGCATCACATTTTCCTTTAGCAAAAAAGCTGTGATGCGATCAAGCCCCATGAGGAGAAATACAATCCTAGAATCCTCTGTTGAAAGTCTCTTTTGTGGATTCACTCCTGTTATTAAGACTGTATTAATAAAGATCTAATTAATAAACAGACCGCATTTTACATAATATAATAAACTGAAGTAGTTACAAAAGTGATGGAAACCCTGGAAAGCCAAAGAATTGATGAGGCAACCAAGATTAGTAACATCAGGAGACCACGGTCACCTTTGGAGGAATTCAATAGGGAAATGGTCTGAGCAGAATGAGTACCAGCCAGTGGTAACTGGAAATATTGTGGGACTACCTAATGGAAAGTGGAACATTTGGAGGAGAAACAGAGTGATTCCTGGTTATTTCCTTTCCTCAAGCCTTCCAGACAGTTGATTGTGTTTTTATTGGCTGAAGTCAATTAGAAAAATTTGGCAAGGATTCCTTGGAAGAGTAATTGAAGGATTCAGTACCCATCAGTGCAGATTAGATCAGGCGACGTTCAGGGAGTATATTGAGAGCAAGTGGAGGAGTGACAAGATACTCCATTTCATGACCACTCTTTAAAGATTATACAGTATTTGAATTCTTCAGAGGTCATCACAGCATTTTTAGAAAACAAGCAAACAAAAACATTATTGGTTCTAGAAGAAAGATTACCTTGCCTCAATGATTTCCTTGGTATTTAGTTACCTGATCTAATTATGTCTATTTGAATCCTGAAATTCCTGTTTCTATTTTTATTCTGGTAATTTGAAAACAATTTCCACTGGGTTTGTTAGCTGAGAAAGTGGGTATAAAACATAGTCATGCCCATTTTTCTTCTTGACTTCTTAGAGTTAGCACAGTAATACTTTGCATTTTTTCTTGATGTATGTGTCACAACTTAAAATCATTGATACATATCCGGGAGGCTCCTGTTTCCTCTCTAATACCTTCCCTGTACCAGCTTTGATGTCCTATATTGATTCTAAATCATCAGAGTACCTCTCTTTATGAGCTAGACATCCTGTGCATGAAGAAATGAACTCATTCTGGATAACTTTAAAAATTTTATAATAGTGAATTTAATTCATAGTAAAAATTTCAAGAACTTACTTCATGTTTGAGAAAGAGACATCAGTTACAAACCAAAAAGCATTTGATTTTTCCCAGTTGCTTACCTCAGTCACTCCATGAAGGAACTCAATGGAGTAGATGTATATATTTTGAAAGCTTCTTATTACTACATTGTGAAATGAACTTATGAGTATATCAAGGTCATATATCAGGATAGTACCAGCACTAAAGGCAGGAGGCAATGTAGCAAAGTGGAAATGTAATAGACTTTGGAGCCAGGTTAACCTAAGTGGAAATTGGCTCTATGTAACCAATTGATATGCAATCTTGGGAAGGTAATTTTACATATTTTATATCATTGTGTTTCTTCAGACTGAAAAATTAGTGTTAATAATAACTACGTTTTAATTATTATAAAAATTCACTTACATGTATATAATTATCTATTATAGAAACTTACATATGTTAAGTGTTAATTTATATATTGTTCATACACGCACACACATATGTATACACAAGCATATTATTGTAGTGCATGACATTTTATGTTTGATCAATAACTTGTCTGAATTATTATAATTAGTGGTATGCTGATAATGCGAATTAATTCAGACTGCAATCTTCAACCTCTTCATTGTGATAACAGTGAAATTTGGGATGGACTAATTCAGCCTTCTTCTTAAGATGGTAAAGGGACTCTAATCTAGTATTGAGTTCCTACTATATGATAGGTCAATTTTGGCATTTTAGGGAAACAATTTATGTAATTAAGGGCAAGAAAAGTTATTACTGGATAAAAAGCTTTTGATCGGGTAATCTATAGTTAGAGGTATGAAGAATTAAGACATACTTATAACATCATAAAATGTCAGAAAGACATCATATGGTTTTTCCTTTCTTTGATCATGTTTATTATATTTGCCTCATATGTTACCTCAGAAATCAATATAACAGAAATAAGATGTTTCCATTATCTTAAATGTGGATGCACAATTTCTTCCTCAAGATATCTGGAACCATATATGTGCTTTAGGACTCAAAAAATTTTAATAAAATGAACCATAATATTAGACAGCAATTTTATTTTTTTTGTTATACTTTACATTCTGAAGTACATGTGCAAAACGTGCAGTTTTGTTACATAGGTGTACACATGCCATTGTGGTTTGCTGCATCTATCGCCCCATCATCTACATTAGGTATTTCTCCTAGAGCTATCCCTCTACTATCCCCCTACCCCCTGCTACCCTCCTCCTAGCCCCCAGCCCCCAATAGGCCCCAGTGTGTGATGTTCCCCTCCCTGTGTCCATGTGTTCTCATTGTTCAATGCACACTTATGAGTGAGAACATGCAGTGTTTGGTTTTCTGTTCTTGTGTCAGTGTGCTGAGAATGATGGTTTCCAGCTTTATACATGTCCCTGCAGAGGACATGAACTCATTCTTTTTTATGGCTGCATAGTATTCCATGGTGTATATGTACCACATTTTCTTTGTCCAGTCTATCATTGATGGGCATTTAGGTTGGTTCCAAGTCTTTGCTACGGTGAACAGTGCCACAATAAACATACGTATGCATGTGTCTTTATAATAGAATGATTTATAATCCTTTGGGTATATACCCAGTAATGGGATTGCTGGGTCAAATGGTATTTCTATTTCTAGATCCTTGAGAAATCTCTAGACTGTCTTTCACAATGGTTGAAGTAATTTACACTCCCAACAACAGTGTAAAGGTGTTCCTATTTCTCCACATCCTCTCCAGCATCTGTTGTCTCTTGATTTTTTAATGATCACCATTCTAACTGGTATGAGATGGTATCTCAATACAGTTTTGATAAACCTAGAAGAAGCTGAATCTCTGAATAGACAAATAACAAGGTCTGAAATAGAGGCAGCAGTTGGTAGGCAGCATACCAACAAAAAAAGTCCAAGATCAGACAGGTTCACAGCAGAATTCCATAAGCAGTACAAAGAGGAGCTGGTACCAATCCTTCTGAAATGATTCCAAATAATACAAAAAGAGGGAATCTTCCCTAACTCATTTTATGAGACCAATATCATCCTAATACCAAAACCTGGCAGAGACACAACTAAAAAAGGAAATTTCAGGCCAATATCCATGATGAACATTGATGCGAAAATCCTCAATAAAATACTAGCAAACTTCTAGTCTGCAGAACTGTGAGTAAATAAATTAGTATTGTTTAATATACTCAATCAGTGGCATTTTGTTATGGCAGTCCTAGCAAGCTAATATACATGCATAATATTCTTTATGTATGCTAAACTACATTTTACATAATAAGTTTAAACTTCTTTTAACTTGTTATGATACATATACCACTTACTATGTAATTCTTAGAAAAGTCTAGGACAACATTCCCTAACCCCATTAATAAACAGCAAAATCTATGAATATTCACACAAAGTGGGATAAATAAAGAGTATAAATAGCCTCACTTTCATTTTTGTCAGATTTAACTGGTAAGTGATTTTTGGCATCAAACTTAATACTAAAAATTTAAAAGAAAATAAAAGAATTCCTTCCATTTTAGAGCTTCGTGGATTTGGAAATATGGAAGAGGCATTGTGGGCCTAGTCTAAAATCATTTTAAAATAAATGTACAATAACAGCTATTTACAAATGCTGTACTCCAGTATAATAACCCCAATTGCCTTCTCAAATAACTTTGGAATTTTCACAGTGTCGTTTGAACTACCAGGATCCTTAAAATATTTTAGGCACCTTGAGTTACAGCATAGTAAATATAAACACAAGGTCTTTGTGAGAAGACTTAGGGTCTACTGTGAGCCTTGTAGTATAATACAGTGAATACATTAAAAAGGCCAATAAAGTGAGGCTAAAAGAATAAAATAAGTTGTGAAGTTTCATGAAATATGCCCCTGGAAATTATACTCCTTTGAGCCCAACTTCAGTTTCTAGTAAAACTACAGCTTTACCATAGAAGAGTACTGGGAATATTAAACAGGTTTAAATATATCATGAGTAAAACTTGATAGTCTTTTACTAGAATTATAAAATGGAACTGATTGAAAAATAAGACTTTTATTCTTATTCAAAATGTTACTTGATCATGCCTCAGAGAAAATGTTCTGATTTCACTTCAGGCTAAGGGAGACATATTTCATCTTAAGCACTATTAATTGATAAACCCTCTGCTGGTTTCATTTTTCTCTTATGTGGTCAAATTCATTTGATACTGAAAACAATTTTTTTAATTTTTTTTTTGCTGAACAACATGGTTTCTTATATAAAAGAACAATTTCACAAATAAAACTGTTATTTCGATAAATTACCAAATGCTAGTGTATGTCTCTCACAAACTGTGTAATTTGCTTTTCTTTAGGGAGGGTAAGAATCTGCTGAACATAACTATGTAAAAATAACTCAAAAACAGAACTTATGTTAATGTGGGAGGAGAATGGTGGAAATCTGGGTTAAAGAAAGGTTCAGCAAGAGAGTAATGACGTTTTATTTTTTATTATACTTTAATTTCTGGGGTACATGTACAGAACATGCAGGTTTGTTACACAAGTATACACATGTCACGGTGGTTTGCTGCATCCATCCCCCGATGTCTACATTAGGTATTTCTCCTAATGTTATCACTGCCCAATTCCCCCACCCCCTGCTATCCCTCCCCTAGTCTCCCAACCCCTCAGCAGGCCCTGGTGTGGGATGATCCCCTCTCTGTGTCCATGTGTTCTCATTGTTCAACATCCATTTATTCGTAAGTACACGTAGTGTTTGGTTTTCTGTTATTGTGTCCGTTTGCTGAGAATGATGGTTTCCAGCTTCATCCATGTCCCTGCAAAGAACATGAACTCATCTTTTTTTAATGATTACATAGTATTCCATACTGTATATGTGCCATATTTTCTTTACCCAGTCTATGCCCATCAATGATAGTAATGACTATTTGAAGAAGGAAGATGGCATTGTTAAGCTATCTTTGATATCATTCTAGTCTTCGAAACTTCATTTTAAAGCTCTGGCCTTCTTCAATCATGTATTCTTAATAGGAATTTCTTAAATGGCAAAACTGGTGAGTATATTCATGGCAATGACTTTTTTTGTTCACTTTGAGACATTCTTTACACTCTCTTTGGATTTCCTCTTCAACTAAGTGGTGGCTCAAGGGTATGTTATTTAGTATCCATGTATTTGTGAATGTTTCCATTTTCTTGTTATTATTAATTTCTGGTTTAATTCTGTTGTGATCAGAAAATATACTAGATATAGTTCTGACATTAAATTTGTGAAGACCTGTTTTGTTTTG